>JAVHLV010000243.1:0-102693 GCA_036785495.1 Colletotrichum neosansevieriae | reverse complement strand
CTCCCGCCGGCCTTGTTTCAACGACGCCCTATCAAAGGGATGCAACGGATGCGTTACTCAGGTATTGGAGACGCGTGGTCTCACGTAGGCTAAACCCCCTATTCCCCTTGATTCATAAGATGCGGGCTTGGAGGTGAGAGATGTACAAAGCGAAGAGAGGCACAGAACGATGCTCGATCCTGTCAGCGAGCATGTCTTCCAGCGAGCATGTCTTCCAGCGAGCATGTCTTCCAGCGAGCATGTCTTCCAGCGAGCATGTCTTCCAGCGAGCATGTCTTCCAGCGAGCATGTCTTCCAGCGATCAGGGCCAACGTCCATATCGTGACAACCACGACCGGAGTCAGCACGTGCAGCTGCAAGAAAGCGGGCTTTGGGTTTCGTTCATCGGTAGTTCGGGTTGACGGAAATAACCGCGATATTATGTGCGTATTGTGCCCCCTTCTGAGCACTTGAGGCGAGGGTTGAAGTGACAGTCGGGTTCCCGTAATGGCCATCAACCATCGAGGAAAAGACGTTTTTCGGACATAAAGGTTACCAAGTCGAGGGAACTGGGATTCTGAAGAAAGTCGTTAAGGGCCTGATTAGCTAGGATGCAACGTGGAAATACTTAGGGTGCGGGCAATGCAGGGAATCGAGCATGGGTGCGATGGACCACTCGCATCTCTGGAATCCTGAGCGGAGATCAGACGATGCGGCTGATGGAACAAGATCGGCCAGCCAGCCCCTCGACTCCATTCGGCTCCGTGCGTCTCGTTGGATGCCCTCTTTTTTTGGTTGAGTCGGGTCAGATACCTAAAGGTCTGGCAAGTTCGGCCTGGCTGGCACCACCGGGAGTTATTGACAGACAATTGCCGCACGTATCGTTTTAGCCGGGCCGAAATAGAGTTCGCGCCTGTGTTCTAAATCAAGGGCCACCAGCCATGTTTTGAGGCGGAAAGGGCTTTTTAGGTGATGAAGTTCGTGTAGTATGTATCTCTACAGAGTACTTCTTCACCAGGGTTATAAATGTTAGCGAGCTAGGGTCCACTGTTCATGTCAGCAGATGAGCAGTATAGGTAGCCAGGTTAACAGTGGACCCCTGCCCAAGCTAACATTTGAAACCCCGGTAGAGGTGTACATGTGCGCCATGGCCATGTTTTACAGTACCTTACTTTGTTGTGCTTTACTTTATCTTCGCGCTGGCCGACTCTTCAGTGCAAGACACGCCATTGCCGCGAGACAGGACACTGCAATACGAAAGAGTCGGGCTCCTGGGTTTGGGTAGAGTCTCTGATCAGAGCGTGTAAGTGCTTTTGTTATTCGCTCACTTGATCACCACCTGAAAGGCGGCCGTAAATCAAATGCAGGAATTGAAGAATTGCCCAAGCATCGTCAGCGGAACGGCAAGGCAGCCGCTGCCGCATGCATGTCGATAGCGGCTGGTCAACGTTTTTACGTCGCGACTCGAGCCCAAAGCGGTTTCGCTCGTCGACATATGCATGCATCTGTACAATAATAGCGCCGCTGCCACTTGTTGTAGCGGATAGCGTGCCGCCACGCGCATATTGACGCAGCATGTCCTCACGTTTTGGCTTTGCTGGCTTCCATGTCTTCGGACGTGGATACAGCTCTCGTTCAGGTACTTGCGCGGTGCTTATGGATAACAATCGAGTTGAGATACATTCCCCTTGTACATGACAGCATGCCCCGCTGTAGGTACGTACGTAATCATGACTCTCTCCAAGACCGCGGTCGGAATCCCCAACATCAACTAGAGCCGTTGCTAGTTCCTTTGCCGATGCTAATATCATGGTTTAGCTGTTTTCTACCTGAGCGGCATTGGCGCCTGCAATTCCCGTGAAAGTACAGAATCGGTACGTGACCTTTGTGAGAAGGGGGGAGAAAGGGAGGGGGAAAAAACCTGGCCGTTGTCGAGCACACGCACAGGCGACGGATGCAGCAAGGGGCTGGCCGCAAAACCAAACGAGCAAATCGCGTCCATTTGCTGTCTAGCAGCCCGGATAACGGAATATTGCCGGTTACAAACTTAGTAGCAGTCCTGATGTCTTTCCTCGGATGGGTACGAATACCAGTCTCCATCGCCAACGCCGTACAATAGGGGGCCCTGAATGTTTGTAACAGTTGGACATCCCCACCGCCCCAGGATTTGCCCAATCGAGCTGTCGTTATCAGAAATTGTTAGTGTTTTACCCTGGCTGACCCTTGAACGCTGGCAAGGGCAAAGTCGCACGCTAACAAACGTTCAGGATGTATATTGTAGAGAATGCACCGTGGCTCTGGGATGTGGGTCCCGGTTGGTTTGCGAGGGTGGATGTGTTCAGTCGAGTCCCATCCCAATCCAAAACGACTTGCGGGCCGAGAGTCACAGGGAGCACGGAGGTTGTTGAACAGGGGCACCGAGCATGACGGCGGGAATCTGAGCGTCACAAATCGAAGAGGTTCACAGTCTTCACAGCTCTCGAATTGACATGCACGGCAGAGAATCGTCTGTCAGTTTGTCGTTTGCTCCCAGTAGCGATTGGGTCGTGAGGATGAAAGTTGAAGTGTCAGCCCCTGTAACTATCTCTGGCATGTCATGGGATGGTCTACCCTAAAGAGATGCACGTCCGTTCACGGCGCGGCTCGCGATTGGTTGTGAGCTAGTTGACAGGAGAGGTAAGTGTATGGACTGGGGAATGCGATGACTCGATCAACGTTGTGGTTGCCGTCGGCGAGCTTGACATGCCACCGATGTCGATGTTAACCAAGGCAAAGCAGGTTTGGCCGCCCAGCTATCCGAGAACGAAGTGGCTCTGATGACCGGCGGGATGTTGCAAGCCTACAGCACGTTCGATTCCAGAGTAGCGAGTGGTTGGTCATCTCGACAAAACATCGGTGGTCATCTTATCATGCCGGGGCTGGTCATAAATTCAGGCCGCGAGCCCCAGACAAAACCCGGTCTAGCAGATGACGAGATTGAAGATGACCAGAGGTTAATTAGTATACTTGGGGAGCAACGCTGGCACGCGGCGCTGCTATTTGATCCCATGCATCATCGTCTGATGATGACAAGCTAGTGGATGGGTGACGGCTGATTGTTGAAGCTGCGAGAAAAGAGCACAGGAGAGTGTAACATTACCGGCTGTGTCAATTCAGGCCGACATCAGCACCGCCAAGATGGTCGTGTGCCGTGACGTACCGAGCGGCAAGTTCCATACTAGCTGCCAGCTTGCCGGGTCTCTGGGAAATGAAGATGGTAAATGCCGGTTCTTCTGCGGTAGTAGGGTAGTATCTTATGGAGGAGTGTTTGGAGAGGGAGACGTCGAGTAAGTGTGGTGGCACAGAGCAGAGGAGAGAGGAGGTCGAACAGGTTCCGTTTTGCTGGGAAGCAGTGGGGAGCGGTACTTTGTTTGGGTCTGGGTCTGGGATTGGGATCGTTGTTCCATCTGGAGAAGAAGACGCGGAAGATTTTTTTTGTCTTGACGGGAGAGACGACAGGCAGGGAAGGGGGAGTCAAGAGGCATGCGGGAGGAGGTTGCAAGAGCAGATGAATATGCAGAAATGCAGTGTTTATGCACGCAGACGGCTGCGATCTTCGGATTACTACAATCCCCGCATTAGCCAGGAGGCTCTTTCCAGGCTCTGCCGGGATCCACCCATGTTGTCCACGCCTGCACCAGCTGTACCTTTCCCTTTTGGGACATTCTTGCGAAACGTCCCTGGACCTCCTCCCGTCTCCTCACTACGGCTCCTCTCCTTCTCCTTATACCTCAACCTCTCTAGTGCCTTTTTGCGAAAGCGCCTTGTTCTTTCACCACCTCAACACCTGCCTACTTTTTGTTTTTGTCGTCTCCTACATCCTTTCCCTTCCCTGCCACTGGCTAATACTCCTTGCAAACGCAGTAAAAAGCTCCAAGCATCAAGGATGCCGGGGACCCCGTTCGATGGCGGATCAGGTCAATTGAAACATGTTCAATCCACTTGGTCTGGCTCTCTCCAGTATCCATATCCAGGGTCCCAAACCACTCCAACCCATCCCTACCTGATTTTTCTTTCTCGAAGTCGAAGACTCGTCCCGGGAGCTCAGTGTACGAGGAGGTAACGGGCGCCAGACGAGGTGGTCTCTTTCCTTGCTGTTGCTCCTGCTCCTGTTGCTGGCCCGGTAGTTACGGATATGTAGCGCTGCTACTGTCTCATCATGTCTCTGCTCTCTCCCGCGCTTGTAGTGTTAGTGTTAGAAAAGTCTCTCCCACCCGCTATTCTTGCCCGCCATCCCCCGACCTCCATTAACAATCCCTTTCTCTGTGTTTACTAATTCGCTTCTTTATTCGCTTCTTTCCACGATTGCGGCCGCCCGACTTGTGAATTGCCGCGTGTCTTGCATTAATTCTTCCCTTGTGCCGTGGTCATCTTAGTAGCCCGGTCCGAGTCGGGCCCCAATATCAAGGCTCCATTCTCGCCTCTTCCACCAAATCGAGAAAACGCGGCAGCCAAGGTACCTATCAACCTCCATACGTACATACCTGACTACTTCTACACACACGCACATTCGTACCGACCAAGACCCGGGCTGCATTTGCCTACGCCTTCGTTTTGCAGACGGCTTCTGCGAGTTAATGTAGATGCCCCCCAGTTGACTCTATCGCATCCCCATCCCGGCCCTCGATCCATCGAGTCCTACGCCCATTCCTCATCGTCGTCGTAGTCGTCTCCGTCGTCGCCGCGGCGCCTCTTGAGGTATTCGCTTCCATCCCGCAGTCGCCACATCGGCTAGTTGGCTGCTGCTGGCGTAACTTGGGTCATATAATTGTACCCGCTCGTGACATTGTCCGGAAACAGATTAGCCCCGTCTGTCAACCGGCGGATCATGACTTCGGACCATCCCAGCTGTCTTCGACGCCTTCGCATTTGATGGAATCGTTGATAAGACCCCTACCACCCCTTCGATGCTAGTCGCGGAGCTTTTTTCCCTACCTCTACCTTCACCTCTCCCAAACACCTCAACTCATCCCTGACTCTCTCTTGCTCCTCTATGTGGAAGCGCCAGTTGTTGGCGAATGGCTACCGCATCCTCCCTCCGCACACCACCTCAAAAATGGTCTCTGAATGACCTCAGTTCCGAGTTGCTGGCTCTGATTTTCGAGCAGGTAAGTTGCTCATTCGGCCGCGGCTGGATCTCAGCGAACTCATCACGATCTCCCCTTACTAAGAACGTCTCAACTTCAGCTTCGAGAAATTGATGAGCGTGCTGTTGCTGCTGCCCGGTGCCTGTCGAGGCGATGCGAGGCGATCGCGACGCCTGTTACGTACCAAACCTTGTGTCTGAACGAGCGCATCGTAGCAACCGACTCGGAAACGCGGTACCCCAACCTTTTGCGCAACGTATCTACGTTTACCAATCATGTCGTCGTACGGAGCGACTTGGATCCTGACGGCATTCGTAGAGTGCTGGATCGGGTCCAACGACTTGAAACCGTACGGTTCGTGGTCTCGCGCTCATATCTTGTTGGCGATCGGAAGTCTGATAGTTTTTAGGTGGCACTATGTCGATGCCGAATTCAGGTCAGGGCGACTCTGGCTCCCATCAGATGTGTTGAATCCTCAGCAAACGAGGTTCAGTGGTACCAAATTGTTTGTCGAAGACCTCCCACTGCGCGAATTCGAAGGCCAACTTCGAGACACTTACGTTCGAGCGATACCGACCGATCTCCTTGTCTCTCTCAAGTTGGCCAGTCCAGCGCCGCCATTGACAACTCGGTTGACATCACTTAAGCAGCTTCTATTGCTATCCCGACGGCTGCAGACCTTCCACTATGAGGACAGAGGCCAGGGCACCAACTTCAAGTTCGTCGCAGGGGAACGAATCCCTGCCCTGAGGGACCTTGTTCTCAAGTCGTACGACTGGAACCACACAAAAGAGGAGACAAGAGACCACTGGAATTTTACCCAGCTCGAGTCCCTCGACTTAATATCCGTACCGGTGTTCAACTTCTTGTCATCTGTCGATTTCACCCACTTAACGGGCCTACGCCGGCTGCATTGCGAGGATTTCAGCGCCCACCTCGTAGACAAACGACAAGAGGCGACGGGCGGCATGTACCTGCTTATCGCCAACCATATTCTTGCCTTACAAACTCTAAGCATAAGCTGCCACATTCAGCTTTTTCCTCTTGACGGCATCTTGAGGCACGGGAAGTCACTACAGGTGCTTCGATTCCGGGACCATGTAGGATTCGGAGAGGAGGATCGACGATGCCCAACTCTCTGGGCCGAAGACATTGCAACCCTTGCTCAAGGGCTACCACACGTCCATACGCTCGAACTGGACATGGACACAGCACTCTGCGACCCTCCGGAGTTCCTTCGTGCCATCTGCAGCTTCCGCAGCCTGCACACTCTCACGCTTCACGTACAGACGGTTCTACACCCACTCGAGGTCGTCCACCCGGGCATGGATCGCGACTATGATGCAGCCGCGCGAACATTTCAGTTTCTGCTGCGAGGAAAGGAGATTGTCAATCCCGACTTGCCTTGGAAGCAGATCACGATCAACGTGGGCGGCTGGCGAAAGGTCATGGTTCGCCGTTTCAGCGCCGCTTGGCGCCGGCAAAACGAGCAAGGCGTCTTCGCCGAGCGATGCTTCGTGCTGGAGAGGAACGATTTGGGACAGATGTCATACCGCGAGGAGACGAGTGTTGAGGGCCGCTCGTCAACCCCGACACCCGATCCACCGACGCCGAACATGGATACGGATTACTACTAGGAGGGTTATAGAAGGGACAAAGTTGAAATTGCCTTCCGCCAGTGGTTATGCGAATGAGGAAGCGGCATGAATTCAAGTTGCATTGGGTGGCAGACCACGTGAAAAGCATATATGATACCATATTTAACAACAGAATCAGAATTGCGGTGCCATCACCGGCGCATAGATAGGGACAGGCCGAACGAAACCTGCACTCTAATCTTAATGAGACCAACGAAGTTATGACCGTCTGCCTGGCTTCCTCTGCGACACTCTGTGATCTTGATGGTGAGCATTCCATTCTGCGAATAACCTCATGGCTGCAACGATTTGTAAAGATTTAAACTAGATTTTGACTCCCATCTTGCTCGAAGGACTTCTATTACTTCATTCTGTAGGTCGTTTAGTAGAATAGTGCAAGGTTCATACTGCATAAGCGTCAAGGCCAAAAATGGAATCGTCTCCCCAGATCAGTAATTTTCGCGATTTCGGCTAGCAACCCTTAAATCATGGAGAAAGAAGGGGGGGGAAGGGGGCGTCACTCAAAGAATAGGCAAAACAAAATGCTAAAAAGCCAAGTCTCATCCGCTTATGAACAGGTGATAGATTGCCCTAATAGGAGACCAGCCTATACCTCTGCTTACCTCTTTGAAAACCTTATCTTTATGAGACTGCTTATAGAGTTAGAGTAAGGGTTAAGTTATAGGTAAAGTTATGAGATTTATTAAATTGGGCGTAATTATATATATATTATATATGTATTATATATATAACTTCTATATATTAACTCTTATTTAAGTATATTATAGCTTCTTTTCTTAAGTTTAGGTCTATAATATAGTATAAATACTTAAGCTAAGTAGTTATATAACTTATTATATAAATTACTCCTCTGAGTATTTATACTCCTCTTGCTTTACTAAGCTACTTTCTAGATATCCTCTCTTTTATATATTTATTAATAATCTTAAATACTATGCTTTCTCTCTCCTCTATCTGTTTAATATATTAATAGTATAAAATTAATAATTCTATACTTAGATATTAACTAAAGAGAGATAGCCTCTAGCTACTGCATAGTAATTTTACCTGCTTTGCAATAAACCTTCTAACTCCGCACCGCGCCTCCTAATAATATATATAGCCTTTAGTTACATAATCCTCTCCTAATTATAGCTATACTTATATATACCTATTTTACTAGATATCCTTATAATCCTTAACTATATAGTTTAATAATAATATAGTTTTTAATTACTTAATTACTAACTACTAAACTATTAACTTATTCTCTTATCTATTACCTATGCTACTAATACTATCTCTATTACTGCTTTATCTACTAGCTATATTATTATTAGTAATACTCTCTCTGAGTGAGGTAGCTCGCTTACGTAATTATATTATGTAAGAATATTATATAAAACAGCTTAGGTAATTAAGAAGGTATTAAAATAGGTATTATTTTCAGCTTATTAACTAGTAACTAGCTAGGTAAGGAAGAGAGAAGTTATTTATACTTATTCTAGCCCTTCTAGAGGCTTCTATTACGTAATTACTTACGCAATAGCTTACGCAGTATATTACGTAGATATTTAGCCTATTTGGGCTTAGTTATATATTAAAGTTATAGCTTAAACCCTTTTAGTTCTAGCTAGAAAGCTTATTAAAGGTAAGGCTTTCTAGGACTTTCTAGGCCTTTCTATCCACAGTATAGACAGTATTATTAATACTGTAATATACTGTGTTATATTATATAGTATATTATTAAGTATTATTATTTATTATATATTTTATAGGTCTTATTTATAAAGGGTTTTTGAGATATTTAAATAATATCTTATACTCTCTCTATATTAAAGCAGTTAGTGCAAACTATACTCACTAATATTTAAGCTCTATAGGGCTGCCTCTACCTTAGTATTATAGAGAGCCTATTTAAAGAAGGGCTAATAGATAGAGTATATAATAATCTATTTAACTTTTAATACTATATTTACTTATTTCTATATAATTTAATTATATATATAGATATTCTCTATAGAGGTATTAAGGTAAGCTTTCTTAAGGGCTATATTAATAATATACTCTTTATATAGTCTGGGTTAGTTAAAGAAGGAGGAGTTTTTATTCATTATATCAATACTAAACTCTATAGTAATCTAGCTTATATTACTAGTGATAATAGAAATACTTTATATATACCTAGTATATTAATATACTAGGTATAGTATTAATATCTTTAAGAATTTATTATAAGTTAATAAGGATAAAGAAGAGGGATAGATATAAAGCCCTACTTATAGTAGAGCTTTTTATACTTCTAGCTATGAGAACCTCTTAGAAAGTAAGAAGTTATCTCTTATATAGTATTATTTATAGTAACTTACTAAAAGGTTTACCTTTTAGGTGTTTTTGCTATAAAAGCCTTAGTGGCCTACTTAGCCCTAATATAATTAGCTCTATTATATATAGCATAGTATTACTCATAGTATTACTATTCTACTAGTCTATTTAACTAGAGTATATATCTAACTTTATATATAGGTTTGCTTACTAGTAGAAATATATAAAGTTCCTATATTATTATCCTTAACTAGTAGAGAGTATAGGTTAAAGTGCTTCTATAGTGTTTCCTAAATTATATTTATAAACTAAAAATTTTTATTATAGTCTTTTTTATAGGGGGGCTGTGTTATAACTATAAACTTAATTAACTAAAGAGAGCTTAAAGTAGATACTATATAACTTAATAATAATAATAATCTATAAATACTTTATAAACTTGAGATTTATTTTAATTACTTTTATTTATATACTATACTATATTAGAAGTATTATTAAGTAGTTTTTAATTACTATAAGGAGTTTATTTAATTCTTCATAAATAAAGAAGAAGTCCTAAGTATATACTATAAGTTAATTAATTATAAAGAGCATTAAATAATACTCTTTATAGCTTTTATTATAATTATAAAAGTCTAGAGTAATATATCTACCTAGGTTTATATATTTAATAAACTCTTATAGAGCTTAGTATTAAGTTTATAGTTATAACACAGCCTCTACATAAAAAAGACTATAATAAATTTACTCATTTTATAGATGTAATTTAGGAAATACTATAGAGGCACTTTAATCTATGCTCTCTACTAATTAAGAATAATAATATAGAAACTCTATATATTTCTATTAGTAAGCAAACTCTCTAAATATTACTATATAAAGTTAGATATATACTCTAGCTAAATAGACTAGTGGAATAGTAATAGTATAGATAACACTATACTATATATAATAAAGCTAATTATATTAGAGCTAAGTAGGCTACTAAGGCTCTTATAGTAATATCTTTACTAAACCTTTTAGTAAGGTATTATAAAAAATACCTAAAAGATAAACCTTTTAGTAAAGTACTATAAATACTACTATATAAGAGATAACTCCTTAACCTCTTAAGAGGTTCTTAAAGGCCTCTAGCCACTATATAGTGATTTTACCTACTTTATAACAGACCTTCTAACTCCACGCTATACCTCCTAATAATACACACAGCCTTCAGTCACGTGATCCTATTCTAACCACAGCTATACTTATATATACCTATCTCACTAGACAGCTTTATAATCCTTAACTTTATAGTTTAATAATAATATCTATTAACTTATCCTCTTGTCTATTACCTATACTATTATTAAATACTATCTCTATTACCCCTTTATCCACTAGCTTTGCTATTATTAGTAATACTCTCTCTGTTTAGTATAAGCTATACTTACTAATATTTAAGCCCTAAAGGGCTGCATCTGCCTTAGTATTATAGAGAGTCTGTTTAAAGAAGAGCTACTCTATAGAGTGCTTAATAATCTATCTAACCTCTACTACTAAGTCTGCTTATTGATTTATAATAAGTTAGTATATCTATAAGTTTCTTATAGAGATATTAATAAGAGCTCTCTTAAAAGCTATACTAATAATATACTCTTAGTATTATATAGGCTGCTTAATAAAATAGAGAGCTTTATTAATTATATTAATACTAAACTATTATATAATATTTTATATATTATTAATATTAATAGGTATGCTTTATATATAGTAAGTATATTAATATATTAGGTTTAATATTAATATCTTAGAGGACTTATTATAGGTTATAAAATAAGGATAAGGAAGAGAGATAGATATAAAGCCCTACTTATAGAGCTTTTTATGCTTCTAGCTATAAGAACCTCTTAGAAGGTTAAGGAGTTATCTCTTATATATACCTTACTAAAAGGTTTACCTTTTAGGGATTTTTTATAACACCTCACTAGAAGGTTTAGTAAAGACGTTACTATAAGAGCCTTAGTAGCCTACTTAGCCCTAATATAATTAGCTCTATTACTATTCTGCTAGTCTATTTAGCTAGAGTGTGTATCTGACTTTATATAGTGATATTTAGAGGGTTTACTTACTAGCAGGAATATATAGAGTTTCTATATTATTATCCTTAACTAGTAGAGGGTATAGGTTAAAGTGCCTCTATAGTGTTTCCTAAATTATATCTATAAACTAGGTGAATTTATTATAGTCTTTTTTGTGGGGGGGCTGTGTTATAACTATAAACTTAAGAGGTTCTTAAAGCTAGAAGTATAAAAAGCTCTATAAATAGAGCTTTATATCTATCTCTCTTCTTTATTCTTATTAATCTATAATAAGTTCTCTAAGATATTAATACTAAATTTAGTATATTAATATACTAGCTATATATAAAGTATATTTATTAATATTAATAATATATAAAAAATTATACTAAAGTTAAGTATTAATATAATTAATAAAGCTCTATATTTTATTAAGCAGCCTAGATAATACTAAAAGTATATTATTAATATAGCTTTTAAGAGAGCTCTTATTAATACCTCTATAGAGAATAACTAGATACTAATACTATATATAAATAAGTAAATATAGTATTAGAAGTTAATTAGGTTATTATATACTCTATTTATTAACCCTTCTTTAAATAGGCTCTCTATAATACTAAGGCTGAGGCAGCTCTATAGAGGAATATTAGTAAGTATAGCTTGCGCTAACTAATAGAGAGAGTATTGCTAATAATAGTATAGCTATAAAGAGAGTAATAACTTCTAAAGATATCACTCTAGTGGATAAAGTGGTAATAGAGATAGTATTAGTAGTATAAGTAGTAGATAAGAGGATAAGTTAATAGTTATTATTATTAAACTATAAAGTTAAGGATTATAAAGCTGTCTAGTGAGATAGATATATATAAGTATAGCTGTGGTTAGGAGAGTTATAATTATATAACTAAATGCTATATATATTATTAAGAGGTGTGGAGTTAGAAGGTCTATTATAAAGTAGGTAAAATCACTATATAGTAGCTAGAGGCTATAAAGCTTAGTATACTTAGTAGTAGACTTTATTTATACTATAAGTATATAGTTAATTATTATTAATATAGCTCACTAGGGTGAATATATTATTAGGTGAAAATATGATGTGAATGAATAAAGGATCTCTCCTTAAAGGTGATAAATGCTCTAGGAGCCTTTATTGCATTTATTGCGTTTAACGCGTTAAGCGCGTTAAGTGCATTAAACGCGTTAAGTGCATTAAGTGTGTTAATAAACGCGTTAAGTGTGTTAAGTGTGTTAAATATATTATATATGTTAAGGAGCTTAAATATGTTAAGCATATTTAAGCCTATCTATATACTTAAGAGGTTAAATCCCTTTAATATATTAATTACCTATATAAAAAAAAAATATTATCTGTAATATAGTATATAAACTAACATTTATATCTAGATTACTATTAATATATAATATACTAACTATAGTGCTTTATTACTAGTTCTCTACCTAAACCCTTCTATCTCTATATTCTATCTAATTAAACCTATAGTTACTCTATACTAGGAGTAAATATTATAAGAGCATTTGCTTTTATAACTATGCTTAGGTTAGGTTAGTAGAAGAAGCAGGCTTATTAAGTTAGAGTATATTAATATACTTCTCCTTAATATTATTATTATTATTATTCTTAGCTATAGAAAGCTAGCTAATATCTATTTAATAAGCAGTTATAAGTGCTTTATCCTCTTAAAGGTAGTTAATATATATCTAGCAAATAGTGTTATTAATCTTTAGGAAGCTCTCTATATTACTCTGCTCCTTAATAATAGCAATAAATACTATAAGGGTAATAATATAGTTATAGATAGCTTAGATACTATTAATATTCTTATATTAATAATCTAAAGCTTTCTTATCTTTACTAGATTTAATATTAATAAGTATATTAATAGTAGTAAAGTTATTACTATTAATTATAGTTTATAAGATATAACTATTACTCTTAGTATAGGTACTAGGAAAGTTATAATAAAGTATATTCTTTATAATAAAGAATATAGAGGTAGCACTAAACTCTAGGTTATCCTTAATATATTTAATAATAAATACCTTAAAGGTATTAATATATATAAATAGACTAATAATAGTATATCTAGCCTAAATTAAGGTATAAATTTTATAATACTTATAGTCTTAGGTAATTACTAGCTTAGTAATATTAGTAACTATAATATATATTAGAAAAGTAGTAATAGAGCTCTATATAGTTATAAAGCTAGTATAGAAGTAGGTAAGCTAGTAGTATCTAGTAGCCTAGGCTATAGCAGCTTAGTTAGTAATAATAACTCTCTTTAGGGGGTTAGTATAAGGACTATTAATAATAATTAGAGTAGCTAAGGAGCTAGAAGCTATAGATAAGCTAGGTATAGTATATATAGTAGGTATATTAAAAGCACTAAATATATTAGCTATAGTAACTATAATATAGATATTACTTTAGTTAAGATCTATAGTAAATATATTATACTTATTAGGAGTCTTTAGTATAAGGTACTAGTTAGAGTTTAGGAGGTCTAGGTTCTTATAGACTAGAATATAAGGTATAGTTATAGTAATAACCTTAAACTTATCTTAAATATAGATAATATATATATTAATAATATTAAGTGCCTTAATAGTATCCTCCTTATTATTAAAGTTATATACCTTAATTAAGGTATTATAGCTAACTTATATATCTTAGAGTAATCTAGAAATTATATCTACTTACTTACTATAGATATATATTACCTTAATAACTATAGTGTCCTGCTTAGACTAGATAGAAATATTAACTATATTAGATATAACTAAGGCTATAGTTTTATTCTTAGAAATAGAGGTAGCCTTAGTATTAGATCTATTATTTCTAGCTATAATATTAATAATAATATATTAATTAGGTTTAAGGAGTTAATTAGGCTTAATATATTTAATACTATTTTTACTCTCTTCACTTTTATTACTACTATTCTCACTAAGTAACTTAGAGTTAGTCTTAAGGTTAGCTAGGTTACTTAGACTATTAGTGCTAGTAATATAAGCAGGATTATAGTATTATAAGTCTTATAGGTTTTAGTTAATATTTAACTGATTATTAGTGCTTATTAGATTAGAGAAATTATAATAAAATATACTAGTATTAGTTAGCTATAGGTAAGAAATAAGATAAGTATTTATTTTAGGATAAAGGATATATAGTATTTCTAAGATATTCTTATAGTTACTATGCTTTTTATACTTAATATCTAAAATATATTTATAAGCTTAGAGATTAGTAATATAGTCGTTAGGCTTATTAATAGAAATAGGTTTATTAGAAAGGTAGTATTAGATACTATTAAGGGTAATAGAGTTAACCTTAGATATACTATATTTAGTATATTAACTAGTAGTATTAAAGTAGTAACTAGGTATATACTATAATAATAGTTCTAAAGGTATAAAATATATACTCTAGATAATAAATATTTTAGATATAATAAGTATAATAAGGGAGTAATAGAGATAGATATAATAAAGGGATAATAGAATAGTTAGTAATAAATATATTAATATAAAGGATATCTTTATATTAATAAAGATATTAATAGGTAATATAGAGGGTAAAGAGTATATATATAAAAAAGCTTTTCTTAATACTAGGTTAAGGGGGAGAATAGTGATAACTATATAGGTTACTAGATAATATATTATTATTTTATATATATAAAAAGGCTGCTAATTTTTCTTATTAGTTAAAGGAAATAAGTAGGGAATAACTAGTAAGTAAGAGTAGCTACTATAGTTATAAAGGTTCTTAAAGTAGCTACTATTATAGATATATTTATTAGAATAGATACTATAAAGGAGATAATTATAGGTAAGATACTATTTAATACTAAGGCTCTAGCTATATAATATCTCTAAGCTAAATAACTTATTTAAGATATTAAGATTATTATAGCTATTATTTATATTAGTTTTCTTATTACTCTTTATCTTATATTATAGTCTTTTATAGTCTTCCTTTTAGATATTTTGCTTATTTCTATCTTTTACTAAGCTTAAGTATTTATTCTTTACTTATTTAAGCTAGTCTTTAAGCTTATACTTATTATTATAGCCTTTCTATTTCTTACTCCTTATTCTTAAAAGCCTCTATTAGTTTATTTATACTTATAATATGTTTATCTATTTAGACTATATAAGTTAGTAGATATCTCTTTTATTTAATAAGATATTAAATCTTTTCTCAGGCTAATATTCTTTTCTTTAGAATATTTTCAATCTTATAATATTTATATACTTTTAGCTAGTAGGTTTTATTATCTTCTTTAATATTAACTAGTTCTTAATAGTTATTTTATTAGTTAAATAGGTTAGTTTTAGGGGCTAGTACTAGTATTAGTTAGATAACTAATATTATTAGATAGATATTTATATTTAGTAAGATATCTAGTTAGTAAGCTAGTTTACTAACTTATTTAAGAACCTTAAAGGGAATTTATTAATAGCTATACTTTATATTTAGTTACTCTAAGAGATAGTAACCTAAACCTAGTTTAAGGTATATCTAATCTCTAGGTTAAAATATAATAAAGTAATATTTCTTATTATATTATTCTTTTATATATAGCTAAGCTACTATAATTAAGATCTTAGCTTTCTCTTAGAAAACTTTATAGTTTATTTATAGATTTAAGTCTCTTAGTATATTTAATATATTATTAGTATTAAGTCTATAAAGGAGTTAGTTTAGTAAATATCTAATAATCTAAGAGTATATATTATTAAGATTATATTATAAGCTAAAAAGCATTTTAGCCTAGTTTTCTTCTAAGATATTAATAAATATTGCAATGCGGTTCATAGCACTCTTAGCCTTATAAGGCTGCAGTGGCTATGCGCTATGGCGTGCAATTATATAATTGCACACTATAGACTATTTTACTGCACTTTCTATATATACTAATCTATAGCTAAAATAGTTACTCCTTATAACTTACTCTCACCCCTACCTATAGCTTATAACAGTTATAAGCCTAGCTCTATAGCTTATAAATATCCCTCTAACCTCTCTAAGCCTAAAAAAAAGTAAGCAGCTTTTCTCCTATTATCTTTTACCTATTTAAAATAACTTTATAATACTTAAAAACCTTTTTAAAGTAACTTTATAATAATAGCTATATACTCTTTAATAACCTTCTCTCTAAAAGTAAGGCTCTAGAGCCCTGCTAACTAGCCTTATTAGTATCTTAACCTATACTTATCTATACAGAGTGAGGGTATTTAGAAATATCTTAATCCTAATAACTCTAATACTAAAAAGCCTTCTAATACTCTTAAAAGCACTCTAACTATTTAGGAGTTTATAAATAAGTATAATAACTACCTCTAAGCTAAGTATAAGGCTAATCTTAGTAAATATAAAGTAGCTCTCTATAAGCAGAAAGCTAAGGAGAATCCCTCTTAGATACTCTATAAGACTACTAAATATAATAACTCTATTAATATTATTAAGAGTAAGAAGTTTAATACTCTCTAATAAACTAATAGAGCAGGTCTTACTACTTCTAAGCTTATAAAGCTAACCCCACTAACCCCTATTAAGTATAAGGATATCTAAGATAAGTAGAGCAATATACTTAAATATCTCTCTGCTAATAGTATAAACCTCTTATTATAGATTACCTTATACTATAACTATTAGGCGCTTATTTATTAAACTATTAATATAGTCTACCTTAAGGTAGTAGGGATAAAGCTTAATAATAAGAATAATAAGTTCCAGATTAACCTTTAAAATATACTCTACCTTTTTAAATAGTAACTTACCTACTCTAATAATAGTATATAGAAATAAGTATACTAAGATTATAAAGATATTCTAAAGTATACTAAGTATACTACTTAGCCTGCTAAGTGGTATAGAAAATAGTACTATCTCTATAAGCTAGTAGTAAGCTAGAATATTACTAATACTAAGGGAAGCTATAGTAGATATACTTTTCTTAAAGCAGTATACTATAGGATAGCTTCTACTTAGACCTAGAACTAGCTAGATTTAGTTACCTAAATAGAAGAGATTAGAATATCTTACCTCTTACTTAAAGAGCTTAGAATTATCCTTACTACTAAGATCTATAATAAGCTAGCTTCTACTAAGAGTTTTAGCAGATTACTTAGAATATATACTACCCTTATAGGCTGCTCTAACTTAGAGGATCTACCTTAAGCTTTATAGACTGCTTTAAATACTTCTTTTCTAGTAGTAATACCTAATAAGATCTCTAGCTACCCCTATAAATAATATTATAGATAGACTCTATAAAACTATAGCTATATTTAATAGGTATTTATAGGCTTACTAAAAGATAGCCTTAAAGATTATAAGATACTAAAGAATAAAATATAGTATATATAGGAGATAGTAATATTTCTATAATAGGGCTATATTTATAATAACCTTATATATATAGAGTAGATTATAAAGAAGTCTTAGAAGAGCAGTTAGCACTTATCTAATTATAGCTATAGTAGATACTATAGTAGTAACTAGAGTAGGTATAGTAATAGGGGTAGTACTAGTAATAAAGAGCAACTTTCTAATAATATTTCCTACTATATTATTAACTAAAGCCTTCTCAAAGATAAAAGCTAAGTAATCTAAGTTTATTCTATAGTGTTTATATTCTTTAAGAAACTATATACTCTCTCTAATAGTATTATTCTAGATAACTATAGAGCTCTCTATATTATTAATAATAAGAGAAAGCTGGTTTCTAATATCTTTATATACTTATATAATAATAAGGTAATTAAAGTTAGTAGTATAAGCATACTAATTATTAGGAGGGGCACTTAGATTATCTAGAATATATTTAAAGATACCTTAATAGGTAAAAAGAGTGCTCTAACCTTAAATAATATTACTATTATTAAAAATATATATATTAATATTATCTTAGAAGCACTCCTCTTTAAGATAGGTATCTAGTATAATAGCTATAACTGCTCTTTGCAGTTTAGTAAGCTAGATAAGTTTACTTATATAAAGCAGCTACTATATAAAAGTAACCTAGTCTTCTTTAAATATAACCCTATCTCTACCTACCTACCTAGTCTAAGTATTTCTATAAGCAGTATAGATATTATAGCTCTCTTAAATAACTAGAAGCTAATATACTCCTTATACCACTGTGCAGCTAAAAGGTCTAATAATATATAACTATAGTACCTCTAAGCTAGTTATCTAGACTAGAGTGCTTTTAAACACCTTATATATAATACTTAGAGGGTGAGGATTAAGACTCTATTATATATTTAATATAAATTCTATACTTAAGTATATACTAAGTAAGTTATCTTATATAGTATATCTAAGACTAGATCTTTCTATTCCTACTACTATATAGCTTAGAACCTTTTTAACTACTAAAAGCTTAATAGACTATATACCTAGATACTTCTTATTAAAGATAAGTATAGTAGAAGACTTTTTAGAATTCTCCTAGTCTTAAAAGAGTATAATAAAGTGTTTAAGGTGCTCTAGATATTTAAATACTAAGTATAAAGATAGCGGGAACTCACTATCTATAAGATCTACTATAATATTAAGTATACTATTATTACTATATAAGGCTTTACTTAATATAAATAATAAGTAGAGAAGCTTAGAATTAATTTTAAGCTCCTATTAATAAATACTAAGAAGCTTATAGATAGTAGAGAGTGTGCTAGCTTAGAAATTATTCTAAAAGTGCTTATAATACTAACTGCTACTTACCTACTAAAGTATCTTATCTTAGAGGCTTAGAGAGTAGCAGTTTTTATCTTTAATAATAGTCTATATACTATAAATAACTAGCAAAGCTCTATTTAGATAGAACTTAAGTAGTTTTAGAACTACTTCTAATAGTAGTAACCAGACTTTATGCTTACTATATACTAAGACCTATGCCTATACTAGGGAGGCTTATATACCTATAGCTATAGAGCTTACTCCCTTAAAGGAAGTTATAAAAAAGGTATTAGGAGATACTATTATAAGGTTAATCTAAGAGCCTATCTTAGATACTTTATAGAATATATACTAGAAATATATAACCTATATTAGATCTAGATTTCTATGCTTAACTAAGTTATTATTATATATAATATATACTTTAATAAGTTAAAATTCTACTCTCTAGATAATAAAAAGGAGGCTATAGATATCTAGAGTACCTAGATAATTATTAATAAGGTTAAAATACCTATTAAATCCTCTAATATAGTTTTTAAGATCTTAGAGGTACTTAATAAAGCAAATAGTAACCTTATAATAAATAAATAAACTACTAGTAGGCTTAAGTTCTCTATACTAGCTGCTTCCTATAGTTTGGAAGTGCTTTATACTACTACTATAATATAGTCTAAGAGTATATTAGCTAGAATATAGAGAGAACTATTTACTTCTAAATAAACTTCTAATTCTAAAAGTATACTAGGATTAAGTTTAGACACTCCTATAATACTAGAGCTCTACCCTAAAGTGTAGTATGCTATTACTAAGAGTATAGACCTATATCTATCTATTCTAAATACTTAAAAACTAGCTACTTAAGTGCTTATAAAGGAGGAGAGCTTATAGTAATCTAGATAAAACTCCTCCTTAGCAGCTAAAATAGATTTCTAACCTGCTTACTATTAATACTAATAGATTAATTATAGGCCTCTAATATAATAGAGTATTAAAGAGCAGTATCTAAGAGTTCTTATAACTCTTTATTTAGAAAAGAGCTTACTAAATAACTACTAAAATGCTTTCTTTATAACCTTTATGCCTAATTAGTATAAAGCTATTATAAAAAGCACTTTTAGGTATAAGACTCTATACTTTACTATTATAGTATATTTATAGAATAACTCTAAGATATATCTAAATACTAAGTAGAAGATAATATACTTTATAGAAAACCTCTTAAAGCCTCTAAGTAACTATTTTAAAGCTAGAAAGCTAAGAGAGCTACTCTAAGATATATTTTAAGAGGCTATAAATAAGAAAATTAATAAGCTTATAGCTAAGGAAACCTAATATATTATTAACTAGTCTGAGATATACTTAAAGCCTCTTTCCTTAAAGTAGGTATATACCTATAAGTTTTAAAGTAACTACCTTAATACCTATAAAGTATAAATTTATATATAAGGGGATATATAAGATACCTCCTCTCTTAGCTTAACCTATACTACTATACTTATAGCCTGAAGCCTATATATAGTAGTAGTAATTATAGCCTAGTTTAACTATAAAATACTCTAATTTAATATTATTAATATATTCCTAAATATAGATATTAATCTAGATAGAGAGCTAGTTACCTACTATCTTCTAGACAGCTTTAAGCAGGCTAGTAAAGTTATAAAGCTTAATAGAGCTCTATATAGTTTAAAGGATACACCTCTTCTATAGTATAAGGAATTTTCTATAGCCTTATATAAGCTTAGGCTCTCTCTATATAATAAGAAGCCCTACCTTTTTTAAGATAAGTACTATAAGGTCCTGCTCCTATTCTATATTAATAATATCCTTATTTTATTCTATTAAGACTATACTTCTAAAGCTTAGAAGCTTATATAAGAGATTAAGAAACTATATAAACTATATAAACTAAGCCCTATCAAATAGTATCTTAGAATATATATTATATAAGACTAAGTAGCTAAAAAGATTTACCTAGTCTATAACTAGTATATTAAGACTATTATAGAGCGCTTTAGCCTCTATAATAGTATTACTCTAAGCACTCCTATACTAGTTACTAAGCTTATAAAAAACCCTAGTAAGGCTACTACTATAGAAGTTAAGGACTACTAATTACTTATTAGAAGCATCCTATATATTACAATCTGCTATAGCAGCTTAGGGGGTAATAAAGAGACTCCCACACTGCTAATTACTAGTAACACCTTATTTACTGATAATAAAGAGATATATAGATTATTATAAGACTATATAATAATACTCTTTAGAGGCGCAATTTAGTAAAAAGCAGCTTATTAAGTAATAGTTATAATATTAATAACTAAAGCAGAGCTTCTAAGCTTTAAGTATACTGCTAAAGAGATAATAGCTCTTTAAAGGCTATACTATAACCTTATTTTAGAGCTTAGAGATATTTAGAAAGTCTATTATAATAATTAGCAAACTATATAACTAGTAGTTAGAAAGGGAGAGCATATTTTAATCTACTTATAGCATATTAATATTTAGAATATATAGCTATACTAAGAGTATATAAAGGGCACTTTTAAAGTACTCTATATACCTATAGATAAAATATTAATAAATAGGCTTATAAAAAGCCTCTTTTAAGCTAAGTTTAAACACTTTTAAGTGCTACTAAATCTAGTAAATACTTACTATATTATTATAATAAAGGGAAAGTAAGTTTAAGAGTATAGAATAAAGCTCTATTAGGCCTAAAGGCTAGTAGATATTATCTATAGAGCTATAGCCCCTCTATATATAATAGCTAGACAAAAAAGCAATTCTCATAGATATACTAGCTCTAGGTATACTAGCTCTATACCTCTCTAAACGTTAATAAGCAAAGGGTATTAATACTTAAAGATATATATTTAATAATAGAAGTGCTTCTTAGTATAAATAGCTATAATAAGGCAGTTAATAAAGCTATTAGCTATACTAGTAAGCAGCTTATAGAGAGCTAAAAGGCTTACTAAGTAAGTATATATACTAGTAATAGTACTACTAAAAAGAGTAGTAGCTATAGAGACCTGCTAAGAAGAGCTAGTTAAAGCTAGCTCTTCTATAATAGCCTCTAGGTATATAATAACCTAAAGCTTCTTCTCCTCCTCCTGCTCCTCCTCCTTCTCCTTTTCCTTCTTTTCCTCCTCTTTAAGGATAGCTTAGAGAACCTAGCACTAATAGATAAGAGCCTAGATAGATAAGTTAGCACTATGCTAAATTATCTTATATATATCTATATATAAGCATAAAATACTTATAACTTAGTTATTACTATTATAGGCTTTATAGTAATACTTATAGAGTGTAATAGTAGTAGCAGAGAGAAGTTAGTAGCTATAGCTAGCTAGGTAGTAATAGTAGTGCTTACTAGCACTATAGAAGTAGTAACTAGAGCTCTTACCTATAAGCAGTAAGTATATATAGCTATAGTATAGGTACTCTATTAGCTTACTAGCTCCCTCTAGGATAGTAGAGAAAGTATAAAGCTTCTTAGTAGAGCCTAGAGTTTTCTTACTAGTAGTAGGGTTAGTCTTCTTCTTTAATATACTATAATATATACTAGCTATAATTTTTACCTTCTTAGACTTATACTTAGGCTTTTCTAGACTATTATTAATATTTCTAGACTATATAGAAGTAATATTATAAATATACTAATAGACTTCTCCTTATCCTTATCCTCTTTCTCTTTAATAGAGGGGGTATACTTATACTTACTTATAGACTTCTTCTTAGAGGCTTTAGTTTTTTCTATTAGAAGGATATAGTTAGCTTCTATAGTATTAAAAAGCCCTATTAAATAGTAATAGTTACTAGAGGGGCTATAGGATAGTAAAATAAAAGACTTATCTTTATTATTCTTAGCCTCCTCTTACTTAGTAAGAGCAGCTAGCTGCTCCTGCTCTGCTTTCTTTTTAGCCTTATAGATTACTTTAGCCTTAGTAATATAGTTAGTAACTAGTACTATAGATTATTTATGCTTAGGGGCTATTTTTAATAATAGTATTAATAGGTATAGATAGTTTTATATAAAGATAAGTATTAGTAATAGTTAATAATATATATAACGATTTTTTTGCGCGCATAAAGGGTTAACTTATAATTATTATAGTGTTCTAAGTAGAAAAAGGAGGAAAAATTAAGGCAGAGAGCAGTATAAATAATAACTATGCCTGCCTAGCTACCTTTATAGGCAGTTAAGTGCTGCTAATAGAATTCTACTACTTGCCCAGATTATATTACTATTACTTAAGTTATATATTACTTATTTATACTCTTTAAAGCACTTATAAGGGATATTTTTATTTATTTTGTGCCTTTAAGGCTATTTATAATACTATTTTATCTCTTTTATATATATTTAAAAATAGTTATAGCTATATATAATAGCAGATTACTATATTAGTGATAGTTACTATATAGCTAGGGGGTGTGTTACAATATAGTTTATAGCACTCTCAGCCTTATAAAGCTATAGTAGCTATATGCTATAGCGCGTGATTATATAATCGCACACTATAGACTATTTCACTGCGCTTTCTGTGCACACTAATCTATAGCTAAGACAGTTGCTCCTTATAACTCGCCCTCACCCCTACCTATAGCTCGTGATAATAAAATAGCAAATTACTAGTTTAATAGTTTAGTTTTTATATTCTAATATTCTATTTATTTATATATAATATATAGCTGAAAATTTTAATTTAGTGTTTAGCTTTATCTATAAGAATATCTAGAATTTTAAGAGAAACTTCTAGTTATAGTTTAATATAATTACTTTTAGAATTCTCTAATCTTCTCTTTAAAGTTTATAAAGGAGGAGATAGCTTTAAATTTCTATTATATATATTAAATATTCTAGAATTAAAAAGGTAGCTTTTAAGAATTTATTATTAATAGTTAAGACTATATTAAGTAGGGGGTAGTTTTCTTATTTATATCTAGAATATTATAATAGGATTTCTAGAAGTCTAATAATAAAGTCTATTATAATAGTATAAAAGGGAATTACTAGTATTAAGATTAGCTATATTACTTCTAGTAGTAATTATCTATTTATATTTAATATACTATAATAGAAGTAGTTAGTAATATAGCTTACTACTTATTATTAAAGGTATAGGATATAAAAGTGCTTATTAAGAGCTTTCTATATTTAGGTTTTACTAAAATAATAGTAATTATTATAAGCTTCTTTAATAAGAGAAGTAGCTAGCTTTTTTAGTATATAAAGCCTTTATTTTCTAGTATAGTAATTAATATAGTAAAGTAGTCTATTATAAAGTATAAAGTCTAATTTAGTATTATTAGTCTTATTAATAAGTATTTTATATACTTTTTTCTATAATTTAGAATATAGGTAGAATTAGATAAGTAATATTCTAAATTTATTATCTAATATTACTTCTATTATAAAGTTAACTTCTATTAGTATATTATCTTATATCTTATTAAGTTCTCTAATATTTTCTATAGGTATTTTAGTAGTTAGGAGTTAGAATATAATATCTATAATAATATTTAATATATCTAGGATATAGTAATATAAAAGTGAGAATTAACTAAGGTATTTAGATAATAGAGTAAGTTATAGATTTAATTATATTTTATCTTCTAACTATTAGGAGGTTTATTTAATAATATTATATATTACTAAATAATCTATAAGAATAATAGTTAGGTTTTTCTATAATAATTAAATTAATAGTTAATACTTCTTTATAGCTTATATAAGGTAAGTAACTTTAAGCTCTATTAGCTAGTATTTTTATTTAGCCTAGTTAAGTGCCTTACTAATATAGGTAATTAGCAGAATACTTATTCTTTTAATAGAGTTATATAGTTTCTATTTAATACTATTAGTAAGTTAGAAGATAAGTGCTAAGTATCTATATTTTATTAATAAGTTAAGCTAAAGGAATAATTATTTATTAGAGTTATAGTAGAATAATATATTATCTGCTATTAATGCTTCTTTAATATTATTAAAGCTAGCTACTTTTTTAGAGGATAGTTTAAAGTATATTTATTAATAGAAGATTTTTCTTAATACTTCTTTATTTTTACTCTATATTTATATATCTACTAATAAGGTTATTTTTCTTTATTATAATAGTTTAATTTAGCTACTATAATAAGGGATAATATACTAGAAAAAGCTAGTTACTCTAATCTAATATTCTAGTTATTATAAGTTATATAGATATTTAATTTTATAAATAGTATTAGTCTAGTCTTATATATTTAATAGGTTAAAGGTATTTATAGTAAAGCTAAGGAGTTTAATAGAGGGGTATTCTATAAAGGATTTCTTAGTAGATAGAGATAAACTAATAGTAGTAAATAACTTTAGTATAGTATCTAGGTATTTTAGATAGCTTTTAAGGTTCTTTAAGGTAATAATAATATTATTAATAAATATATAAGTAAATTTCTTATATAGCTATAATAAGTTATCTATAATATATTAGATATATATTAGAGAGTTATAAAAGCTTATTACTGCTATCTTAGATTATTATTATTCTCTATAGCTAATAATAGTAAAGTAGTCTTAGTATTCCCTTTTTATAAGGAATTAATAGAAGAATAATTAAGTATTAATAATAGTAATCTATAACTTATTCTAAAGTTACTTAATAATATCTTATTAAAGTAGTATAGAGTATATATTAGAGATAGTAGCTTTATTTAATACTTATAAGTTTATAACTATATAGCTCTTCTATTTACTATTAATAATTTGCTCTATAATAAAAACAGGAGCTTTAAAGGGGGTTAGCTCTAATTTGCTCTATTTTATTTAGTATTAGATATATAGCTTATTAAGGGTTTTATCTATTAGTTTTTTATCTTTTTTGCTAACTAGATAGGAATATTAACTAATATTTATATTTTGCTATTTATTAATAAGTTTAACTTTTAGGTATTAGTCTTCTAGGAGGTTAATTAGGCTCTAATCTTTTTAAATAGTTAGGTAATAGAATATAACCTTCTTAAGGTATTAAATTATATTATTATTTTAGTTATAGATATAAATACCTTTCTTAGTAATAATAGCTAGTAAGCTTTTTAGTTTTATTATTCTAACCTTATTATTAAGGTTAATATTCCCTTTATAAATATTAGCCTATTTTAGTGTGGGGTTATCCTTTATTACTTTTTAGACTAAAGATAATTATAATTTTATTAGTTTAGTGAGGTAGATTTTTTTATCTAGGGTTTTTTTAGAAAGTTAGACTAAGGTTAATAATTTCTAATCTATAAGGTTAAATATAAAGTAATAAGTTAGCTACCTTTTTAAAGATAGTGAGAATACTAATTATAAGTAGTTATATAATTATATTTTAAGATATCTATTAGCTTTAAATAGAGATAAGGTTTCTAGCTTAGTTTTATATTTTATTTTTAAGGGGTAAGGAGTATTATTAACTACTAGAATAAAAGGAAATATATCTATATATATAAATATATATTCTTTATGCTTTAAGCTAAATAGAAGAGATTTTATTTTACTCCCTTTAGTAAGTTAATTTAAATTATTAAATAATTATAGGGTATAATAGTTATATTTCTTAAAGTATATATATTATATACTCTAGTAGAAACCTTTAAGTAGATCTATAATAGGATTTAAAGATTATTATATAAGGTAATTTAGATATATAACTCTAAGTTTAAGATATTAACTCTATTTAGGATATTAATATCTTAGCCTATTAGCAGACTAGTATTAAGATATAGTATAAGCTAGGTATCTATATAAAGTTCTATTATTACTATTTTACTGCTTAAATATTAGCTATATATAAAGATAGTAAAGGTTATCTATTATAATAACTATAAATAATAATCTTAGTATATATATATTAGTATAAGTATATATTAGTATACTGCTATAGCTTAACAGAGCTTAGAATTATTATATTAGACTAGAGAGAGAATAAGGTTTAATAAGTGAAAACTTTATTAAAGTCTAGGTATAGTTTAGACTAATAGAGATAGATATTATATAAATAAACTTCTAGATCTTTAAAGAGTAAGTTTTAAAATATATTAGCGTTAAATACTAGATACTTATTCTTATATTAGAGAAGGTACTCTAGAGTTTATAGGCTATACTATAAAGGTTATATAGCTATATTAATTTGCTTAGTATAGTCTTCTTAATTCTACTTATTATCTTTATTATCTATACTAATAACAGATTTCTCCTTATTTATAGAGTTATTAGCTTTATAATATTAAATATAATTAAAGTTTTTCTTAGAAAAAGATAAGAGATTTTATTCCTATAGATTAGTATTAGCTATATTAGCATTATATATTATAGCCTTATTAGGTTATTAAAAATATTACTTATATTAACTATATTAATTATACTAATTTTATATTCTTTTTAGATTTTATTACTAATTAAAATAAATATCTTTCTATAATAAGCTTAGTCTAGTATATAAAGATATTAGTTTTATAGAAATATTTATAGTTTATTATATAGATTTTAAAAGAGTAGATAATAATAGCCTAGCTTCTATAAGTCTAGAATAATAAAAATAGTAACTAGATAAGGAGATATTCCTTAAAGGTTTCCCCTATATAGTATATATTTCTATAGTTTCAGTTTAAGATAGTTTAGTTAGAGGCTAGACTAATAAGTATTATAATCTCTTAGTTACTATCTTATACTAACTAGGTACTATCTTTTAGAGATCTATAATAAATATATTATAGTTTATATTTCTATCTAGTTAGGGAATTCTAATTATAAGTTTTATATCTATCTTATTATATATAATTAATAGTGTTTTCTATTTAGTTTCCTTAGTATCCTTATAAAGGTAAGTAATATTTATTATTTAGTATTAGATATCTTAGTGTTTATATATATTATATAAGATATACTATTTCCTTATTAGGTGGAATTTTATAATCTTATATAGAAGATAGAAGTATTTAAGGAGTAATTCTTTCTAGTATAATAGTCTATATAATAAATCTCTAAGATTAGCTTTCTCTTTCTATATTAGATCTATATAGTACTAATCTAATATATATTATAATAAGGTATAGTAGAGGTTAAGTGCTACTATTACTAAGTTACTATTATTAGATTCTATATAGCTATTAATAGTATTAATAAAGTAGTAAATATTCTAGTAGACTATCTTAGAGCTACTATTAATATATATATTATCTACTTTATTATTATATAGTAGGGAATTAAATAAGCTAATTATATTAGTCTTAAACTATAATATAGATTATTTTAATTTGCTATTTTAAGCTCTAAATATTACTTATACTAAGCTATTCTTATTAATAGTAATAAGAAGTAAGAGAAAGTCTTAGTTAATACTAATTCTATCTAAGATTTTACTAAAATTACTTATCTCTTATAGCTTACTTAATAGTTATAGGTCTTTATTATTATTACCTTTAAGCTTATTCTTTTAGCTCTTCTTATTATTAAAATTACTATTATTACTATTATTATCTAAATTATCTATAAATACTACTAGCTGCTTTTAGTTCTATAGAGAACCTTTAGGCTTTATATTCTTAGAGAGTTCTACTTTAGTTATTTTCTTTTTAATAGATTCTTTTTCTTTAAGTAACTATTTTTTTACCTTTTAGTAAGACTAGTTTTATTTCTTTTAGTAAAGCTAATATCTCTAGTAGAAACTATTATACTAATAGGCCTAGTTAGAACTATTATCTACTAAGCTAGCTATAATAACTTTAGCTATTACTTAGTATAGGGGATTTAGCTATTTTAGAATTAAGAGGTTCTTTAACTAAATAATTTATATTTATTATAGAGTTTTTAATATTATTAAGTATTAATAAGAAGAGTTTAGTTATTAGCTCTAGAATAGATAATCTACTTTTTTATAAGATTAAAGTTTTATATCTTTCTAAGGTTAAGTCTAGAGGTAGGAGTACTAAGGTATTTAAAAAGCTTTATCTAAACTAATAATACTTTTCTAGAGTTAAAGAAACTACTAGAAAACTCTAAGTTTAGAATATAATATTACTCTCTGCTTATAGTTCTATATTTTCTATATTCTCTATAATATTAGTTTTTAGGGTCTTATAGCTTCCTATTTTTCTATTCTCTCTAAAAAGTAGTATAAGGTCTAATTTATATCTCTTAGTATATTTAAGCTTAATATAATAATTATAATATAGAGTATTAAGGTAATACTATTACTATATAGTATTAGTAAATAACTATAGATTATTTATCTATACTTTAGTAACTTTTCTCTAAAGTTATTAAGCAGTTATATATATATCCCTTTAAAGAAATATATAATAGAGGTAGCTTTATCTATTTAATAGATAATATATATAGTTTTCTTTAGCTATTATAGTAATAGTTATCTTAGTTACTAATCTAAGCAGTATTAAGTTTATAGTTATAACGCAGCCCTCTGTAAAAAAGACTATAATAAATTCACCTAGTTTATAGGTATAATTCGGGAAACACTATAGAGGCACTTTAACCTATACCCTCTACTAGTTAAGGATAATAATATAGAAACCTAATATATTTCTGCTAGTAAGCAAACCCTCTAAATATTACTGCACAAAGTTAGATATATACTCTAGCTAAATAGACTAGCAGAATAGTAATAGTATAGGTAACGCTATACTATATATAATAGGGCTGATTATATTAGGGCTAAGTAGGCCACTGAGGCTCTTATAGCCTGGGAAAAACGCCTAAAAGGTAAACCTTCTAGCAAGGTGCTATATATATAAGAGATAACTCCTTAACCTCCTAAGAGGTTCTTATAGCTAGAAGTATAAAAAGCTCTGCTATAAGCAGAGCTTTATACCTATCTCTCTTCCTTATCCTTATTAACCTATAATAAGTCCTCTAAGATATTAGTATCAGACCTAGTATATTAATATGCTAGCTATATATAAGGTATACCTATTAACGTTAATAATATATAAAATATTATATAATAGTTTAGTATTAATACTATTAATAAGGCTCTCTATTTTATTAAGCAGCCTATATAATACTAAGAGCATATTATTAGTATAGCTTTTTAGAGAGCTCTTATTAATACCCCTATAAGAGACTTATAGATATACTAACTTATTCTATATAAGTAAGTAGACTTAGTAGTAGAGATTAGACAGGTTATTAGGTACTCTATAGAGTAGCCCTTCTTTAAACAGACCCTCTATAATACTAAGGCAGAGGTAGCCCTTTAAGGATTAGTAAGTATAGCTTGCGCTAAACAGAGAGAGCATTGCTAATAATAGCAAAGCTAGTAGATAAAGCAGTAATAGAGATAGTATTAGCAGCATAGGTAATAGATAAGAGGACAAGTTAATAGATATTATTATTAAACTGCAAAGTTAAGGATTATAAGGCTATAGATAGGCATATATAAGTGTGGCTGTGGTTAGAATAGTTATAATCACATAACTAAAGGCTGTATATATTGTCAGGAGGCGCGGCGCGGAGTTAGAAGGTCTATTATAAAGCAGGTAAAATCACTATGCAGTGGCTAGAGGCTATCTAAGCAGTATATACTTTATTAATATTAGAGTTATATAAAACTTCTCTAAGTATCTTTTTACTACTATTATAAAATTAGTAATTACTATATAGTTAATAGACTTAGAGAGGTTAGAGTTAAGTGCTTCTTTAAATTTATATTTAAGTAATAATAGGTAAGGTATCTTTTATATATAAGAGGTTTAATATCTTTATAGGATATTTCTAGTTAAAGAAAGAGTTTAGAAATAGTCTTATTACTATACTATCTTATAGAGTTAACTATAAGATAGAGCTTACTTAAACTTAATAGAATTAACTATTAATATAGAGTTAACTGTTTTCCTTAGATTAAGGGTAATAGGTAACTATTAAGGTTATGTTACTATTTAATATAGCTTATTAGGGTAAATATATTATTAGGTAAAAATATAATATAAATAAATAAAGGATCTCTCTTTAAAGGCAATAAATGCTCTAGGAGCCTTTATTATATTTATTATATTTAATATGTTAAGTGCATTAAGTGTGTTAAACGTATTAAGTGCGTTAAGTGTATTAATAAACGCGTTAAGCACGTTAAGTGCGTTAAACGCATTAAGTGCGTTAAGGAGCTTAAATATGTTAAGCATATTTAAGTCTATCTATATACTTAAAGGGTTAAATCCCTTTAATGTATTAATTATAATAAGTTTATTTTTTTAAGTTTAATAAACTCTTTTTATACTATTTAAGAGATATTAAATAGCCTCTAGGCCTAAGTATCTAAAGCAGTAGTACTTAATTATAATACTACTATAAATAAATTAATACTTTATTACTATATTATATAAGTATATATAGTGATTAACTAATAGTTACTAAGTGTTTATAAGAAATACTATATTTATTTTATCTCTCTTATAGTATAATAAAGCTTCTTTAAAGGTTATTTTATATTTAAGAACTTATTAATAATACTACTCTTCTAATATATAGAGATATATTTAATTTAATTATTATAAATAGTTATTCTATAAGTTTAGATCTTACTAAATACTATATTAATAAAACCTTTTAAGTAATATAAAGTTATTTATAAACCTATAGTAAAGTATAGTATTATATAGTTATAAGTATATTATATTTTCTCTATACTCTTTTACTATAGTTTAAATTATATTATATTCTTCAATAGAGACTTAGTATATATCTATTTATAGAAAGTTTCTATAAGCTGCTTTAGTAAATATAATAAACTATATAGTATTATTAAATATATATATTATTACTCTAGAGTTAAGAATTATAGAGTTATAGAGAGCCTCTGGCTACTATATAGTGATTTTACCTACTTTATAACAGACCTTCTAACTCCACGCTACGCCTCTTAATAATATACACAGCCTTTAGTTATATAATTCTATTCTAACTATAGCTATACTTATATATATCTATTTATAGCTTTATAATCCTTAACTTTATAGTTTAATAATAATATCTATTAACTTATCCTCTTACCTATTATCTATACTGCTATTAAATACTGTCTCTATTACTGCTTTATCTACTAGCAGTCTCCTTATTTAATCAGGCTAGCTAATACCTTTATAGCTATACTATTATTAGCAATACTCTCTCTATTAGTTAGCATAAGCTATACTCACTAATCCCTAAAGAGCTGCCTCTATCTTAGTATTATAGAGAGTCTATTTAAAGAAGAGCTACTCTATAGAGTGCTTAATAATCTATCTAACCTCTACTACTAAGTCTGCTTATTTATTTATAATAAGTTAGTATATCTATAAGTTCCTTATAGAGATATTAATAAGAGCTCTCTTAAGAGTTATATTAATAATATACTCTTAGTATTATATAGACTGCTTAATAAAATAGAGAGCCTTATTAATTATATTAATATTAAACTCTTATATAATATTTTATATATTATTAATATTAATAGGCATACTTTATATATAGCTAGTATATTAATATACTAGGTTTAATATTAATATCTTAGAGAACTTATTATAGATTATAAAATAAGAAAGAGAGATAGATATAAAGCTCTATTTATAAAAGAGCTTTTTATACTTCTAGCTATAAAAACCTCTTAGGAGGTTAAGAAGTTATCTCTTATATATACCTTACTAAAAGGTTTACTTTTTAGGTGTTTTTCCTAAGCTATAAGAGCCTTAGTAGCCTACTTAGCTTTAATATAATTAGCTCTATTATATATAATATAGCATTATCTATACTATTACTGTTCTATTAGTCTATTTAGCTAGAGTATATATCTAACTTTATATAAGAGTTTGCTTACTAGCAGAAATATATAGAGTTTCTATATTATTATCCTTAACTAGTAGAAAGTATAAGTTAAAGTATCTCTATAGTGTTTCCCAAATTATACCTATAAACTGAGTGAATTTATTATAGTCTTTTTTACAGAGGGGCTGTGTTATAACTATAAACTTAATAGAGTTATAGAGTTAGTAATTACTTAGATATATATAATATATAGACTTAAAAGTCTCTCTATAGTAGCTATATAGTTAATTACTATTAATATATACTCTACTACTTAATTTAAGTTTATAAATATATTTTATAGGCTTCTTAGTATTATTAATATACTTCTTTATTAAGTAGTATAGAGATTTACTTCTCTAAAAGTGCTCTAAGTAAAGCTCTTTAAGTATAATTTAGTATTTAGCTAAAGAGTAATAGCTATAAGAGATATACTATAAAACTCTATAATAAAAATATATAATAATATAGAGGCTATATAATAGAGGTTAATTATATAATACAGTGTATTACAGAATTATTAATACTGTGTATACTATTAGAAGAAGCCTTTAGAAAGCTATAGAAACTACTAGTATTTACTGCCTAAGTTAAGGTTAAACCTAAAAGGGATTTAGGTTACTAAATTACTTAATAAATAACCTAAATAAGAAAATAAGTGGGGCAGCTTAGCAAGCAGCTTATGCAGCTATAGAAAGCTCTAGAAATCAAGCCTTAAGTATAAATAACTTGCCTCTCTCTCTCTAAAATACTCTCTTTTACTTAGAAGGTAGACACTTTAATATTAACTTATTTATACTTATTATTTCCCTTTTGAGCTATTAATTACGTTATTAATAATTATATAACCTAAGAATAGCTACTAGATATAATAAGCTAAATAGAGAAACTTTTTATTTATTATTTATATAGTTAATAGTGCCCTCTTATACCTATTAAATATAACTATAAAGCCCTACTATTCTCTCTATATTTAGTTTATAGTAGCTTTAGTAAGCTTATACTTCTTAAATACTTTTAAGTTATTTTTAGAGATAGTATTCTCTTTATTACTAAGTATAATAGAGCTAAAAGCCTCTTAGCCTATCCTTATATATAGATTAGCTATTTTAAGTATATTAAGAATAACTTAGATATTATTTAATATATATTTTATTATAAAGAAGCCTTTTATATATATAATTATATTATTATTTAATATATATAAATCTAAGTATTTAAACTACTATTACTAAGTATTATAATAAAGTTTATAAACTACTAGTTAGGCTCTTTACTTTATAGAAAGTTATTTATTTATACTTTAGTAATTACTTTTTCTTACTTTATAAGCTATTTCTCTATAGTATATTTAATAAATAGCTTCTTATATATAAATAAGTCTAGAACTATAATATAACTACTTCTCGCTATAGTTTTATATTTATAAATATTAGTATTGATATTCTTATAAAGTATATATATTTAGTAGTTAATACCTTTATCTATAATATAATATAAATATAAAAAAAATATATTAAGTTTACAATTATAATATAGCTTCTCTATAAAAAAACTATAATATAAAAACTCTATATATTCTTATTAATAAGTAGACTCTCTAAATATTACAATATTAAACGCGCGCTCTAGCTAAATAAACTAATAGAATAGTAATAGTATAAGTAAATAACTCTATACTATATATAATAGAGCTAATTATATTGAAGCTAAATAAGTTACTAAAGCTTTTATAAAAACGCTTTTATTAAATCCTTTAGTAAAGTACTATAAATACTTAAAAAGTTAACTTTTTAGTAAAGTACTGTAAATGCTACTATATAAAATACTTAATAACTCCTTACCTAAAACGTTAACTTTTTAATAAAGTGCTATAAACGCTACTATAAAAAATAACTCTTTAACTTAAAAGGTCTTTCTTAAGAAGTTTTATAGCTAGAAGTATAAAAAGCTCTATTACTATAAGTAGAGCTTTATACTTATCTCTCTTTCTTATCTTTATTTTATAACTTATATTAAATCTTCTAAAATATTAATATTATATTTAGTATATAAGTATATTAAGTATATATAAAGTATGTCTATTATTATTAATAATATATAAAAGATTATAATAGAGTTTAGTATTAATATAATTAATAAAACTTACTTTTTTATTAATATAGCTTTTAAGAGAGCTTTTATTAATATTTCTATAAAGGACCTCTAGATATATAATTATATTATAAAGAAATAAGCAAACTTAGTAGTAGAAGTTAAATAAATCCTTAAGCACTCTATAGAGGAGCTCTTCTTTAAATAAACCTTTTATAATAATACTAAAGTAAAAGTAGCTCTTTAAAGAAATATTAATTAATATAGCTTATATTAAATAGAGAGAGTATTATTAATAATAGTATAGCTATAAAAGCGTTAGCTAGCTTAATTAAATAAGGAGACTAGGAGATAAAGCACTAATAGAGATAGTATTAATAGTATAAATAATAAGTAACAGGATAAGTTAATAGTTTAATAGTTAATAATTAAGTAATTAAAAACTTTACTATTATAAAACTATAAAGTTCAGAATTATAAAGCTATTAATAAGTATATATAAATATAGCTATAGTTAAGAGAGTTATAATTATATAACTAAAAGCTATATATATTATTAAGAAGCATAGAGTTAGAAAGTCTATTATAAAGTAAGTAAAATTACTATATAGTAGCTAGAAGCTATAAATAAACATTATTATAGATCTGATCTTAAAGTATATATTATTACTTTTTATAGTATTTAATTATAAATATATAGTTTATTCAAAAAGCTTACTATAGCTTATAATTTACTTTTAATAAGTTTATAATTATCTTAATATATAAAGTAGTTATATTACTATTTAGTAATATAAATACTATACTATTTACTATACTATCTATAGAGTAGTTAGAGATATCTAAAATAGTTAGCTTTAAGACTTTATATTTAATATAGTTTAAGAGTATACTATTTATATTTAGAATTATAGTATATAAGTTAATATTATTCTATAGTTTAAAGCTAGATATCTTAATATATAATCTATAGAATTTAATTACTATATTTATATAACTAAAAAGTAATTATAGTATTTATTATTTTATAATTAAGTATTTTAGAGTAGTATATATAGTAATATAATATATTTTAAATTATTAATTATTAAATGAATTATAATTATACATATATAACTTATATATATTAACTCTTACTTAGGTGTATCTCAGCCCCTTTTCCCGCGCGCACTGTAGTTATAGTTAGCGCGCCCGGGCTGCCTCGGGGCCGCGCGCAGAGCCGGGCGGACTGTTAGCCCGACTCCGACCGCACGTCTCTGCAGAAAAAGACAAGGAAAGTTCGGTGAAGCCGTCGGTGAAGGTTCGTCGCGCAAACCCCATCCTCACCAACCAGTGAGCACAGACCCATCCAAGGTGAGAGGCGAGGACATTGTGGGTCTTTTCTTTCTGGCACACCGAGGGAAGTGACGAGAATGGGTCTGGGCAGAAAAAATAATAACGCTGTTTGGGGATCTCCTCATGTGGAGGAGGCATAGACGATATGAAATCCGCTTTTTCCTTTTGTCTACATGGTGCTATGGTCGGTATGAAAGTTGTTACGAAACAAGACATGATTGGGTAGACATTTTGACACGTAGGGAGTTTTCCCAGAAATCGGTAGCGACTTAGGAGGTGAGATGAAAGAATGTCTGATTGGGTTGTTGTTTTGTTTGAGGATCAGTCATAACATGTCACCAGCGATGTGGCGACCTGACGTTGCTGGTAGGCCAGAAAGGAGCATATGTCAGCTGAGCCAACATATCCTCAGTGCAAGACACACAGATATCTACACTCTTAGAACCTCCTATCAGATGGGGATGGAGGCTCAATGAGTCTTCAGTCAGTGATTTGAGGCCGCTCGAACAGTTTGACATTTTTTGGGAAAGGGACGCATCTTAGGGTTGAAACTTCACTGAACAGTGTCTCGGTAAAGCCAGCACCCGTCATTCCCACTTCCTGTCTTTCTTTCCTTTTTTCCCCCCCAATTTTAAGATAGAAGAACCGTTGCAGAGACAGAGGATGATGAAGCGAGGGAAGCCACAGACAGACCTGGTCGTTGTCAGCATTTGCCGCTGGGACAAATCTGGTCGTTATGTACTGAGACGGGAGGGAAGGAAAGTACCTTTTTTTCTTCTTTTTTCACCCGAAAAACGTATGCTGCAAGACGATTCAGTTTTCTTGCGTGCTCCATTACCCTTCTCATTGAGACATACTTGGCCAACCACCTTGAGAGCGAGTTTGCCCAAACCTTCGATAGGCAGAATTGCTGCTGCCAAGGAGTAGCGGCGACCCATCCTCACCCACACATAACACGCACGCACCTTTTCGCAAGCCGATATCTTGGTCTCGCACATTCAATCAAATTTCAACGACTCCTAGGACTCGAGGGCGTCCGTCCAGGTGCGCAAGAATGCATCTTCCTGTGTCGCAATCGTCCCACAAGAATCGCAAGCATCGCCAGTCACATCGAGCGAACACTCCGCACTGTGCTGCTGCCTGGAGGTCCCGTGACAACTCGGCAGTCAAACATACACATGACTATCTCTTGTCGAGGTATGTGTAGTGAGGGGGCGTCTGGCACTTACAGTTATCATCAGGGTTGACTGAACACAGCTGCATGTCTTACACCGAAAATTGGGCGTATACCGAGAGAACGTCTATAGCCACTCTTGGCCGTCCGCATAATATGCTGAGACATGGAATCCGAGAGTCTGGTCGAGGCTAGTTCCTGCCAGGGGAATCGGAATAGTCCGCGAGACATGTCCCAGCCGCGCCGGCTGGCCAATACATTACTGAGAATACTGAGTATTGCAGCCATTTCATTCCCAGACATGTCTCTTGTGCGACTCAAATGGAGACGGCGGTACGTGTGTAAGAGCTAGATTTCTGTCAGCGCAACCCTAACCCTGGAGATTAAAGTAGAATCTGGACGGAGTGTCTTACCGAACCCAAGGCTGCAGTATCCGCTGCTCGGCCCGCCAATTCTTCCATTCCTTGTTTTGTCTCTTTTCGGAGAGACACTCGCTTGTTCTTGGTTCTTCGCAAAACGGCTTGAGACATACTGATCTGGAACAACGGCGGGAACAGGCAGTTGTGTATGCGTGTCTTTCAGGCATTGAGAAGCGCCGTCCAGAGCCAGCGCTAACCCGACAATCCGGGTCCCCGGACGGGAACAAAGTTCCGCAAGGGATCAAATATCGAAACGTTCTGTCCTCCCGTTGTCGATAGCCTCAATTGATCTAGACAGCCAGGTCGCCTGCCTAGCTAAGCTGAGACGTATTCAGGACGGTGCAAAAGCGTTTCCGTTGGAATTTCGACGCCAGAACTCGCCGTCCGCAGCTATTTTGGTATGACCAGCCCTGGGGAGGGGCTTGCGTTCGTCATCGAAGGTCTTGGTTTCGTAGGATCGCCACCCGTTGCCTACGGTGACTTTCATCCCTTGATTCATCGTCCCCATGAGGGGGGTAGGACAGGAACGAGGAAGCGGGGATAATAGTCGGATGTTCCCTAGGAATGCGCAATACTAAACGTGGTCAATGGAGATTGGCAAGCGTGCTTCGTAGGCTAATGCAAGCGGTTCAAGGGAAAGAGAGCTGGGAGTAAAGTCAAGAGAAATGTCAGAACACGTCCGATTGACTCGCCAAGTGTTCTGTTTGCGGCTTCACAAGCATCTTGCCTCCTGTCCAAAGTGTCTCGACGAGAATCAGAGTAGATGAGGGCTCGGGTAGCTCTCCCGTCCGCAGTTCGAAGCCAGTTCTCTTCAAAGGTAGCGGTCAAGCCATCAAACGCAGCTCGAGATATACTACTATGACATGAGATAAGAATCATAAAATTCTCGCGTTTGGCCTTGTCTGGTGCTGGAACGTTACCAGGCAAAGATCGTCGTTGGGGAGGGGAAACAACAGTTTGCGAAAAACGTCGCACGAGTCTGGGACAGCCGTGATGTCGATAGCCAGGGATATGTCTCCTTCAGACACAACAAGGCAACTCCACCAAAACAACACTGTTATGAACATCGATTATTGTTTGCCGCGGGAGGATGATGGATGAAATGAGGAGAAGACCCGAACGGTTAAAAAGGCATCAACGGCAGTTTTGCGCTTCACAAAAAAGCTAACCTACACACCCTTCATGAGTCGACGCCCAAGATTTGTTTCCTTGCTTTCGCACAAGCCGATAATAACCCAACAACATCGTCTGAACCGGTGGCAGTCCGGATCAGCCCAGTTGGCCCGCTGTTCCCAGCTATTAACCGCCTCTGCCTTATGAGAGCTGATATTACCTTACCGCCTCCCGGGTTCTTTCCTTATTTACTCAGTTCTGCTCCTTCTTTCCTTACTGGCGCGGTCCAAATGTGCGTCCTTTCCACAGAATTCAAGCCTTTCACTAGGTAAGTTGGGGGGAAGCAGCAGTGTAAATCTCGCCTCCGCGCCGTAGGGGAAAGACACACAAACCACTGAACCGCCGTTCTCAGTCAGACATTCCTTCCTTCGTTGCCCCTCACGTCCTCTCCCACACCCCCTTCGAAGTCAAGTTCCCTCCCTGCCGTCATCTCTCTGGCGCACCGTCCGAGCTTCGGACCCTCCTTCTGCCTGGAGCTTTGACTTTCCCCAGGTTCTACCATATCCATGACGGGAGGAAATCTGAGCACGACAATTATGTTACAGACTGCAGAAAAACTTTCAGGTGCATAAGCGATAGTTCTTGAACCAACCCAGCACAAAAGCCAGATCATCGGCCAGGCCCGGAATATGGCTTCCCAGTGCCCACAGTACTCGACGACAGAAGGCAGATGCGTCCGAATAACTGAAAAAAGTTGCGCCCGTATAGCGTCGAGGGCGTGTTAGAGTGTGTCGACCCTGTTGACACGGATGCTCGAAACCACGGTAGGTAGAGAGACTAATCTGACTGGCCGTTTACGATGCGCTTCGTAGTTTACTGTCCGGAATTTAGGTTCGCACCACCAACCTCAGCCCGACAGATCGAAAGACAGAGAGAGAGAGAGAGAGAGAGAAGAGGGCTCAGACGAGAGCGCATCGAGGCCAGACGAACGTTTGGTGTCCGCATCCCGAGTCCCGCCCGCCCGCGAGCCTGCGTCCTCCAGGTCCGTGAATAGGGACACGTTCGGATTTTTCCCTCATATCTCTCGGTGGCCCCGAGCCATCAATGCTGGAACTCGCCGCATGGTACCCTTTGTCTCAAGCAAGGTAGACAGTACCTGGCCATGACATTGTGGCAGGCCCACAGCTCTTCTCTCTCTCTGTCTCTCTCTCTCTCGTTTGACCCCCCCTCCCTCTCCCTTTGTGGTGTGCGCGCCGTGAGATCCCACCCCATCTTTTTGTCTTCACACTTCCAACTTCCAAGTCTCCCATTGCCATCGGGGGTTCCTCATAGTCTATCTCATTCCACTATCGCCAAGATCCAGACCCCTTTTACCGGAATAGGTAGAGCCGCTGCACAGAGCGGTTCTGTGAAGACCAGGGCGAGGTCGCTAAATCCGCATACCGCCAGGTAGCGCGTTTCTATCGAGTTAGCATCCCTCTATCTTCTCTCTTAGCCTTACTAGCAGCCTGCCAGGCCCGCCACCACGCCACCATACCTTCGAGCGTCCCAGGAGCCGGGTTGGCTGGCAGGGTTGGCTGGCCGCGTTGCTATGAATTGGTGCTCCTTGGTCTGTTTTTGCTTTGTCAGGCCTTCGGCTGAAAAGCCCCTGTCTTCGGACTTGGCCCAGAAAAAGAGCTTCAGAAACTTGCAAGTTGCCAGTTCTTGCTGTACTAGAAGGCGTACGCCATGGACAAACTTCCGCCGTACACGTCTGAGGCATACCTTGCCGAAAATGCCCCTTTGACGTTCATCCACGGTGTTTCGCAACGCTGATTCGCTGCGTGTCCTGTCTTCCCGCTCTACCCTCTTCTTTAGACAAGAAGACTCGGAACGTCTAGAAGAGGCATCGTGCTCAGAGCTTTTGGGGGTGAAAAGACTCATCTCTGTCTGTACGGCCAGAAATTCATGCCTGAGAGCGGCTGCTGCAAACACTCTGTATCGCTCAGATCCACTTCAAAAGGGTAAAATTGATTGAGTGAAGCAGAGAGAAATACGAACCAGAAGGCCCGGCGTGCTCTAGAAAGATTTCCACGCAGCAGGGACGGGGATGGTAGCAAGTAGCATCAACACACTCCCGCCTGGCGTCTTCCTCGTTCCCCGTACGCAAGCTTCCCTGCTTACACGCCCCCGTCTCCATCAACAACTGACAACGTTCAAACCACGCATCCCGTCTCGTTCCGCCTACTGGCCGACAAGGAAGCTGGGCCAAGTGGCGCAAGCCCGACTAAGTCATCCGGGGGAACTCCTCAGCACACAAAAGTGTTCCTTGCTCTCTCTGCGCGTTAGTTAGCACGTCAGGCTCGTCGCGCATCTGTGTCCCCCGCCTGCGTTCCATCCAATCTCGCACAAGCCAAAGGGCACTTAGCGCCATCTGTAAAGCATCTGGAATACCGTGTTAGTCATGATGTGCGCCTTGGCCCAAGGCTCACCGCCGTTGAAAGTGACCGGAGTGCGCCTTGTAGTCTGCAATCTGCAGGCGACCTGTAACGAGCTACGAACCAAACGGACATGCAGACGCACCACACTACAAACTGGCTACCTATGCTTCTCCATCCCGCAGTTTGCACCACTCACCTGACCTCACTGACCTGCGTCTATCAAGCACAGACAGATGCGAGTAAATGGCTGCTGTTGCTCCCCAGACATATGTGTCCAAGTCATGGATACCGCTGCGAGCGCATCATCTTCTTCCGACGGCCCCAAACCTGCGTCTCTACTTTGTGTATTGGTATGTGCGCGCAACGTGACTGTCCGTCCTGTCTGCCTGTCAAGGTCGGCCCCCTTTCTCCTCCGTCGTTGTCGTGTCATGTCGGCGGGCGGCGAGCGGCGAGCGCGAGTGTGTGACTCGAGGCACTCCGTACACATGGCCGGTTCTTCGGACCACAGTGCTCTACGCTGCCAACACCTTTCTCAATTGGGTGACCGCGAACCCCTTCCCTCCCTGGTCGTCCCCTCTCCATCCCCTCCCCGCTCTCTTTTTCTCTCTGTCTCTCAAAACCACCCCCCCCAAGCCTTGGCGGCGCTCGCGCAGAAACCAGGATCAACCCAATCCCTAATCCCCATGAGCGTTGATTGCGGAGAGGGGCACCAAGGCCCGGCCACCTTTTCTCGTCCCTCGTTCCCTCTCGTTCGTTGGCCCGTCGGGGATAGCAACTGTGAGGACGGATGGAGGACCGGGCTAGCGTACTAGGGTCCCCAACTTCGGCTCGACAAATGGCCTGCCTTTCTTTCGCACTCCTCCCGAAGGAATACTGCATATGTACCAGCCTTGACCCGGTCCATCTGCTCAAACTGCTTGCCTGTTGTTGCGCTGAGGTGATAGATACTGTGCCGCTCCGTACCTGAACCTGGGGCCATACGTCTGGTTCCCCCTTTCGCTTTCCCGCCACACGGCATCCATAACATCAGCCGTCAACAAAGGAGGACCCCCTCCGTATCTCGCAGAAGAAGGGGGGGGGGGGGGGGGGGGGGCAAGAGAAGGCCACAATGGAATACGCAGTAACGCACAGAGGGTGGAACAATCGCGGCGTTAAATTTATGTGGACCAAATAAAATTTGAGCCACGCACATCCAGCTGGCCTCTGTTGTTTCTATTGTTCCATGAATTTTTTCCCCTCTCCGATTCCAATAATCCATTGCCCTTCTTCCTTCCTTGTTCTTTGTTCCAAACCACCCTTGGCCTTTGTTCCGTGGTGTGTGGGGTGTGTGTGTGGGTGTGTGAGAGAGAGTGTGTTGGTTCTCTTTGTGGGCGTCCTTGTTTGTTTTCTGCTTTCCTCTTTCCAAACGCGTGTTCGCTACAGAGGGAGCCAATGTGGACTAACAAAGGGCACCATCCTCATTGATGTCCTCTGACTGTACCGTCCCTTCTGGCCTTTTATTCTTCTTGGGATTGAATGCGTCATTGTCCTGGTCATTGCCTTTGAGAGTTGTCTTACCATGCCGTACGAAGCCATCTCGCCACCGGCTGTTGACTGAAGGGGCGTCAACGGCAACAAGGGAGGGGCCGCTTGTATGCTTTTTTCTTATAGGCCCTCCCTCAGTCGGTCAACCAACCCGCCTGCCCCTCAATGGAAAAGGACAGCTAGCACACAGACTGCACCGCAAATTGCTCGCTAGGACGGGCACGGCCAACGGGGCGGCTGGGCGCCGCCGCCGCTGCTGCTGGGCAGTTTCCCGCAGTTGGGCTTGGGCCGAACTGCCCGCTGAGGGGGAAAAGGGAGCCAAATAATCGTTGGAAGCACGCAAGGCAGTTCCCGGAACTTGACAGCCATCGGTCCGGGCCCCAAGACCTTGGGGAAGGGACCTACCTAGCCCAGGGCAAGGGAACTGCCATACCTTACCACGCGCCACAACTTTGGCCCCCAAATCGGAGAAGGGGCGGGGGGTCCTTAAGGTACAGTTATCGATCGGTTTGAATCTTTTCTGGGCAGACTCGTCGGTGTGTGTAACATGGTAGAACATGTATACCCCTTCTGACAGTAAACCGTTTGAAAAACATATTATCTTGGCAGTAAACGACGACGAACAAACGACGACGCCGGCATTAGCATTTTCGGAAAATGTATGCTACGCTAACTTTCATCTCATCACCTCCCCTTCACCCATCTTTTTCATTCAGCGCCGTCCAATGTCATGGAAGCAAACATGATGAGGCCGAACAAATAGATATGTGATGATGAAAAAAATCGGTTTCTGTAGCCCTCGCGGTGCCATATGATAAATAAGAAAATCTGCATGAGGAACAGAGAGAAAAGACGCGCCTGAAACTAAGTATGATATCTTTGCCGCCCAGCCCTATCGCTCGCGCGATTTTCGTATCGTAATAAACTTCCAAGGTTTTGGGGTAACATCAGCTTCGGAAAACGACAACACAAGCATCGTAAAAATAACGCAGGAAAATGATCCGTGATTGTGCAGTAACGACGAGAGGCGCAAATGAAAAGAGTCAAAAGCAAGCAGGACGTGTGCCGTGAGGCAGGCCAATCTTAACCCATTCATTCCATCGGGAAATGACTGTACGAAAAGAAAACGAGACCAAGAAAATAAAAAAGATTTGTAAAAATAAAAATAAAAAAGGGTACTCCGGGCCACAAGTGCTAGTAATGATGGGTCTCGTGCCGTCATCAAGCAAACAGAAAGCCTCCCACCGTTCCCCCCTCTCCGAGCAAACTCCAGAACATTGAAACCAAGATAATACTGACCCGTGCTGGCGTAAGTCGATTGACTTTCGTTGCCCGGGTTCCATTCGGCCCCATTCTTGTTCAACCGAGAAAAGAAGAACCCTTTGACACCGACTGAACTGTTTTCCTATGTTTTGTGCGAAACTGTAACTGTACCAAGCACAATACATTGCCGCCGCTGCTTTCAGGTCCAACAGCGATGGTCATGTGCGAGGTAAGAGTCGGGTTTGATTGTCCCTTTGTCAAATTCGACATTTCGAAGCGACGAGAGAGTGACCTGGCCAGCAGAGTTGTATTTGCGCGCCGGACAAGGTGGCTGAAGGTTGCAAAGCTCTGTGTTGCCGACCACAGTATCCGAATCTCCTTCCTTAATGATGCATTACTTTCGCTGCCGTTGATCCAACTTTCCCAGCATGTCCCTGTCGACAGTGTTGTCCACCAAGTTGTTCAGGCTCATTACAGAACTCGAGGACGCTGCTGCAGGAGTTGTAGAGTTGCTCTGGCGTTGAGTTGCCGCTGCAGCAGCATGGCCCGGCGGCATCGACGACGGCTGTCCCGGGCTGTGCCTAGCTGGAGGCGGAGCTCTCGAGTCATAACCAGGAGGCCCAGCAGATTGATAGCTCATGTAGCCCGGGCTGCTGTGGTTCGAGCTCGAGGCCGGAGATCGCCGGCGAGGATCGTCTGCTGAGCTCGGATCAGGTGGTGGGGGTCGAAGCTCATCGCCCTCATCTTCTCTTGGACGCCTTCGCCCAGTCCGCTGCTGATCGTAAGGCGAGTATGCACCCGTTGGCGACGGCAAAGGCTGTGAGTAGTAACCGCCATTTCCGGGAGGAGGCGGCGGATAGCCCTGTCCCGGAGGGGGCAACGACCCCTGAGGCAATGGTTGACCATACGCTCCGTAAAGCGGCGTACCCGGCGGGACACCACCTGGTCCAAGGGCAGATACCGGAACAAATGCCGTCGAACTCGACGAGGACACAGGCTGAAAAATGCATTCCTGATTCATCCTGCTGCAGTTCACGCATTTACCTCCCGGTGCGCTTTGGTAACCGCTGCAACGAATCTAGATTACGTTAGTAAAAGCACCTTACGAATCACGAGTGATGACCGACCTTTCTCTTCCGGCAATATCTGCACGCAATGGACGTACGCTGCCTCGGAGCGGCTTGCTGTAATTGAGGCGCCCCTTGAGCATAGTCATACCTCTGCGCGCCCGGAGGATACTCGTATCTCGGAGCACCCGGTCCTTGCGGTGGGTAGTCGGGATACCGACCCTGAGGAGGGGGGCCCTGGCGACCGTGATAGTCTTGATAGTAAGGGTCACCATATCCCGGAGGGGGAGGCGGCTGGCGACCTCTGTAGTAGTCATCGGCCCTCGCGTCTGGTGGGGGAGGGTAGCTGGGAGATCTTGGATCTGGGGGCGGCAGGGGCGGCAGCTGCTGGTGGGAGCCTGGTTGAGGTGGAGGGTAGCCGTTGACGGAGTTCGGCGAGGCATTGTAGCTGGTTGCGCGCGGATCGCCTCTTGGGTCAGGATGAGGCGGGTATGGCCTCGGGTAAGAGGGCTGGCCATATGCGCTGTGAGGGTCCTGGATGGATGGGAGAGTTACTGGGGCAGCCATGGTTGGTCTGTGGTGTCTTTCGTCGGGATATCTGGCGTCTTCGGGGGCTCCCAGCGGAGGGAGCCTGTGACGAGCTTCGTCTTCTCGCTGGTGAACGGAGAGGTCTTCTCTGTGTATGGAAGGCGGCCCTCGTCCTTGCTCCTCTGCCATGCTCTGGTTGCGGTTAATCCACCAGGATGCCGCGACTGAAATCTTCCCGCTGGAGATCTTGCGGTGCTAGATGGCAGTAGAGAAGAATGGGAGGGCTGGAAAAGTCAGGTTGCGACCCAAGAGCTCGGTCTGGTGAAAACTAGCGCATAGGCTATGCGTCGAAGCCTACTATCAGGAAAACGCGGTCAGGCGCAGGTAGGGCAAGAATCATGACCAACCGGGCTGTGGCGGGAGAAAGGCGCAGTCAGTCAGTGGTTGATTATGAAGGGCGGCAGACAGGTGATGGTGTCGAGGAGTTGCACGTCAGAAAGTGGTGCCGTGTAAGCCGTCAGAGAGCGCGGGCGCAAATAAGCGGAGTGGTGCAGCGCGACACGCAGGGCGGCGAAACAGCAGAGCAGCTTTGGTGGTCTGCGCAACAGGAATGATTAATTTTAAGAGGCGGAACCGAGAATACTCCGACTTTTCAGGCGATGACGGATGACGCAAAAGATAGGCGGCAAGTGTGACAAGAGCTGGAAAGCCGTCGTTGGCGAGGAATGAGAGAGAGGTCGGTCGGTCGGTCGGTCGGTCGGTCGGTCGGCGACAGTCAAACTCGGGGACTGAAGACCGATGGATGAAAGCGAAAAAGCTGGCGTTTGAGAGAGGCGGTAGTGACGATTTCCTACCACGGCCCAGCGATTCTCCTCGTTCGGCCTTGGACGAAAGACTGACGAAGGGTATTCGTGGTGGGTATAGGTATGGTTGTGGCTTGGTAGTTGTAATTGTGAAGTGCGTTGCGATGCTCGATGGGATGGAAGATGTCGATGCTTCGACAGGTAATGTGTGGTCAGGTGAGGACCAGGCCGAAGGTAAAAGTGAAAGTAAAGGTCAGAGGTAAAAGAGACAGACAAGGCGGGAAATGTAATGTTAAGGTCGGTAAGTGCCAGGCCAGGAGCCAGGGCAGGTCAGGTAAGGGTAAGGTATTGGATTGGATTGGATTGGCAGTGGAGTGTGTGTGTGTGTGTGTGGTGTGTCCGGTGGACGGATACCGTATGGGGAGGAGAGAACCTAACCCAACGGCACTGGCAGACTAATATGAAAGTACGCACGCAGTACGGCTTGGGGGGGAGGAGGGGTGGTCTGGTCTGTGTGATGTGGTCTCGAGGTCGAGGTCGAGGTCAAGGATTGAGGGTTGAGAGTTCAGGAGAAAGGATCGCGCCAAAAAGATGGGAAGATGTAAGAAAAGCGCCTGGGAGCTCTTTTAGTGCTTTCCCTTGGGATTGGAAGGGTAAGGTAGGTAAGGTAGGCAGGGTGCGGTGCGGTGCGGTGCGGTGCGGTACTAGGAAGGTACCCGTGGACGGCAATGGAACCAGGAGCGGTAGGCTGAGGTCGTACTGCGGTACCAAGGACAGGGCAAAGACCCCAGGATGGGACAAAAGGGACTCAAGGACACCAAGTGCAGATGCATGAGTCTCCAGGAGACTAGCAGCAGGAGCAGGGAAGCAGGAAAGGCAGGGGTACGAAAAGGCGTGAGGTGTGTGGCCCCGGCCCAGGGGGGTGGGTAAGAGGTAAGGATTTGATGCGGTGCGGTGCAGGAAGCACCTGCCCGGATGATGGTGACCCAGGGCAGGACAGGGCAGGGCAGGGCAGGGGGGGTGAGGTGTCGAAGGGGAGCCAACCTGGGACTGGGAACCTGGACAGCGGGCTGCTGGGAAAGCCAGGAAGCGGACAGCAAGTCAGGCTAGGCGGCGGCGGCGGCGGCGGCAGGCTGGGCCAGAGAAGCAGGCAAGCCCGTGGCTTTTCTTTGGCAGCAGGGGCGGAGAAGGGTGGAGGCACACACCTCACGCCCAAGGGCCCAGATGCGCGGTGAACACTGACAGAACCTGAATGGGGTGGACAGGTACTGCGATACGGTACTGCGGTGCTGTCCGTCCCTAGGTACCTTACCTCCCATACATCGTCAGCTCGAGTTCGTCTTAAGGTACTTCGATCGCTTTACTAAGGCAAGGACAATATGGAAAGGCACACACGGCACTTTCCTCGACTTAAGGTCAGGTGTCTGAGAAAGTCAGGACATCGCGCGGCGCCTCCCTTGAGGTAAGTGCACCTAGATACGTAGTACTTTGGGGAAGGTGCAGCTACCTAGGTAAGACAGCGAAGGGTAAGGTGAAAAGATTTAACCGAGCTGGACTGGACGGTCTGGCTGTAACATATCCTACCTTCTGCTGATGGATCCCGGCTGGCAAACTCGAAGGCGTTGGTTCACCTCTACTGCGACGTCGGATCTTCCAGTCAAGGTATAGTGGACGAGAGCTGGCTGAAGATATCGCAACGAGGCTGAGGCGGGACAAGCCGATCACAGAATACTGGCTTTGACTGGGATTTTGAAGCGGGCTCTGTCGTCCATTACCAGGCTGGACTTGCACTGAGAAGACAGGACGAGGCGCATACCTAAGCATGAAGCCTGCTGAGGCAATAGCCGTTGTGGAGGTGAGTCGAAGAAGAAAGAGGTGAGGTGAGGTAAGGCACTCTACTGAAATAATCCCAAGCTCGGTACCTCAAGACACGAGTATATGTCTCGTCAAGCACGACATAAGCGGCGATCGAGATGAATAAATTAAACGGCCCCAGACAAGGGGGAAGGATCAAGGAAGATGGGACGCAAAAGTAGGCGAGATCAATGGAGGTCCAGGGCCCAGAGCAGAGCAGGAAGGGTCTTGGGCCTCGGGTGCCTGAGAAACGCGATAGAATAAGAAAAAGGACAAGGTAAGGTAGCTGCTAGCTGTCTTAGGTAGTATGATGCCTTACCTTAGCTATCTGAACCTCAAGGTCCTTCCTTATTCAGGTACCTTATTTAACTGACAAGGTCGATAGTTGTGGATATGGAAGATATAGACGTGTCTGCTGATTAGGATTAATGATAGTGGTGACGATTGTGACGAGAACGCATGGTGAGTCCGTGGTAAAGGGAGAGGAGAATCTTTTGGACAAATACAGCTTCCTTACCGTCCGTTCTAATCTAGGTACCATTTCATACCTATCTACCTTCTCAAGGCAAGGAAGGCACCTGGCGCAGCAGTATAGTGCATTCATTACCTTACACTCCCTTAGCAAATTAAGGTAATGGGAAGGAAAGGAAGGCGCGAAAGTGAGGATCCATGATACCGCGTTGCAAACTTGGGAAGGCACATTCAGCCGGCAGCGCGCTCTTACAGTTATCGCTGTTACTGCATAGGTAATGCGTAGGTGTCCGCTGTTCTGTGCCCCGCAGGCCGCTCCTGCACATGCACGCTGAACTAGATGGAGCTGGGAGTCCAAGGTACCGCAGCATGTGTCTGAGGTAGTAGGTGCCTACCTCCTACTTCTACGTGCCTACCTTACCCTCGCAGATTTGCCGTTTACGTAGTACGCCCCCTTTCAACACAGATGGCACACCCCCTTTTTCCAACTAAAAGTGTGGATGAAGTGGAAAGGTGGAGACGGCGGGAATGGCAGCGGGCGGATGATGTCGCGCCGTCCAATAGGTGAGTTTATCACAGGCGGGAGCATCCCCCCTCCCTTCCCCTTAGCAGTAGGGCCCCTTGGAACATGGTACTTCCGCAAGCTAAGATGATGGAAAGGTGACAACTGCGGTGTCGTACTACTTCGCAGATTTCCCAGGTCTCCCTACCGCCACCCCCCAGCAACTGGGACCCCCCCCCCAAACAAGAATCACAGCACGAACCCAAGCTTTCGCACTTCGTATGGGTTACCAGAGGCCAAGAGACCATCTGGAGATGCAGACCTACTCAGAGTGAACCCAACTACTCCCTTAGCGACTGCAAGGGCCCCGGCCATACACAATCAATATATGTATGTGTCTTTTGGTCTGGTCTGGTCTGGTGTCAGCTTTGTATGATTTTTGAATTGTGGTTTGTTCCCAGACTCGCGCCGCCAGAAAGCCGGGCATCGTCCGTCCTTTACCTCAGACCGCCTCTGGCACCGAATATGAGGCGTACTCTGGTGATAAAGCCACTGGACTCGTACAACGACATGGTGCTACGAAGACGCTACCTTCCGATCTGAACTAATTTGCATTAGTCCCTCGAGTGGCACACGGCTGAATAGAAGGAAAACGGCCTGGCATTAGTTATCCGCTTTTGCCTGGGTAGCGCGAAACAACTTTCTCTCTGTCTGCCAAGCTAAGACAATCGAAGCTGTTTAGCGACAGCTGAGCCACTGGGCCAGACTACCACAGCTGGCGGGGAGTTGACCAACAAGGGAGTCCACTTACGTCTGACCAAGGGAGCCCTACAACCGCTGGAACGAACCATTCAGATTATACTGAAGTACACACCGAGCAACTATCTCGCAACTGCCATGCTTCCGCGTCCGCTTCCCGTGCAGGTAACTTACTATATTGGAGTGTTTGAAGGGGGGGAGAAAAGGTTGCAGAGATCGGCCGCACTGTGGGCAAACAACAAGGCGAACCAGGCCGCAAGCCAGTTACGTTCGCTTGCTCCCTTGACCGGCCCGTCTGCCTTTTTTCCTGCCGCCTCCCTTGCCATGCACCATGACACTTTGAACATGGTACCGATCAAGAATGGAACTCGACCTCGCAAAGAGGGGGACAGACGTGGGTGGGTACGCACCTCACGCTGCTTGAGGTAACACAAACCTCTCGGCTCTGACGAAATGCCTCTGACCCGTATGTACGCGCCCAAGGGGGGAAACAAAGGGATGAATGGGTCCCTTCAAAAAAGTATCCGTAGAAACATGGGGAAACGACGCCCAAGATAGATGCAAGTCCGCAAGTGCGCGCCTCCCTCGCCTGCGACCATCTAGGTATTGTCTACCAGGACATGCAACCGGGTGGAATCGTCTGCAACTGCTGTCATAAATAACGGAGCCTGCTGTTGGAACTTTGGCGCGACATCACAGTGTTGTTGTTGTTATTGTTGTTGTTGGTTCCAGTCCGCGTCTGATGCAGCAGTGATGCGCAGCAGCTACAGCTTGGTTCCATAGTCCCAGTATCTTTCCCTTTTACTCTGCTGCTTCCCGATTTCAATGGAGGTGACCGTCAATCGCTTGCGTACCATTCACCTTGCCGACTCCTGCTGGCATCATTTGCTCATCTTGCGCTGCTGTTGGCATCTGTATATCTTTTGTGTCTAGATTGTGTTGTTGTTGTCGTCATTTGCTATTTTGGACATGCCGAGGCATCCCGATTCCGTCAACGAACGATAGCTGACCCCATCTTTACTTGCATCCGTCATTGGTGGTCGCGGCGCGCCCCGAATCGTTGGATCCGGGTGACCTCGTGACAAAGACGGGCCGGGGTCCATGCAGAAAGAAAGAAGGAGAACAACCGAAGCAATAACTCAGTACGTACCTGCGGCTGGCGGACTGCTTCGAGCTATCGACTGTGTTACCAACGGGCCAGGCCAATACAGGTCACCCCAGGAGGTAATGACGGGCTGCTTAGGCGAGAGTGGTCTGTCTGGTCCCGTTTTGGCACCGCGTCGTTGGCGGTTGGTAGTATAGGTAGTTAGAGCTGTCTGAGGTGAGAAGGGCACTTTTCGAAGCGCCTTGGGAAATTCAGAGGCGGCCCACCGGCCGGCGGTGAGCTTGTTGGCTTGGCCAAGGATTGGATAGATTAAGCAGGCGCCATCTCTTGAGCCATATCCGAGACGAGAAATAGGCAGCGGGGCTTCCCCCCCCCTTTTTTTTGGTTGGGTGTTTGGCGGGTGGTGGTGTTTGGCAATGAAGCAACACGTGGGCAAGATGAAGAGTGAGACGAGACGGAGGAAGATCGACCACGCGAATAGCTCGTTCGATGTTGCGGTAGCTTGGGAGGTTTCCTTTTCCAAGAATCGCCAGCCAGACTGGTCGCGAAACACTCTGCCCAAGCTGAAGATAAAAGCCACGAGTCTACGTTCGGAACGAATCGAATGGACTGTCCTGTTGAGCCTGGCCGACGTATTGGATCATCAGCATGGCATAGGATGCAGATGAGGTGACATGATGTAGCCCGAGCCTCTTATGACTGCGCGCTTGTGGCTTGTCTCCCGTAGCTGGTTTTTTTTGTGTTTTGCCATACCTCTGGTTTGTCGTCTTTGGCCCGTTATCTGGTCCTGCCCCGTCGGGTCCTGGCAAGGCAAGGTGCCTTAGGTACGGGCCTGGCCGGCATCGTCTGTGGGTGGTGCGTCTACAAGTACGGAGCGCGTTACCAATCAGGGAAAATGTGCGCCTTGGCCTTGGCTGAATTGGCCGCGCCTAATCCCATGTCTGAATCCGCCAGCCCGGGCGGCGGTTGCAGATCTGGCCGCAGACAGAGCAAACAATGAGTGTTGGGACTTGGGACTTGGTTTCTGGGGCGGCGCCGCCAGTCTGAAGCATTGCTTTCCTGTCGTCAAAGGTGATCATGATCATGACTTTCGCCATCCATATCACTTTGGCCGTCCGCAGTCAGATAGTTCGAGGCTCCAATCCAGGCTGCCGACTTTCGTCTCTGTGTCAAATGACCTCCACTGTCAGGTAAGCCCGGACAAAAGTAGGCTCGTACAGTCTCGTCTGCGTCGCGACTTTATTTTCGACGTTTTCCTGGCCTCCCCGCTCGCTTCGCATGTAAGCATATCAGCCCTCGGCGCGACGTGACGCGACGCAATCATCCTCTGTGAGTTACCTTTTTTATCTGCTGGGAGTGGTGTAGGAATCTGCGCGCCTTCTTCTCGTCTCAACTCTAGCCTTGTCTCGAGTCCCGTATCATTTCTTATCTCGGCAGGAACTTTGCGCCCGTGTCTCACAACGGGACGCCTCTTCTAACCCAGTTCTAGTTTTTGTGACCCTCGATTTCTGTACCTCCCTGCTCCGATTCCTGTCCATCTGCGCCTCGGGATAGGCCGTTTGAGACCCTCAGAAATATTTTCCGTGAGGACAGTAGTGAAGGTGGCAAGCAAGGTGCGTGCAGCGTGGCCTGGCTACTTTGACTGACTTGTCAGGCGGTACACGGTACGATTGTCCTGAAGTCAGTTGTTGCCAGACAAGGTGGTCAGGTCCGGTTACCAAGCAGCTCAGGTCGGCCCGAGCCAGATAAAACCAGGTAGAGCCTAGCTAAGTCCAGCTCAGGGTAAGAAGCCAGCCAGCAGTCCACGAGCGGGTGTGCAGACTCTGTCTCCAAAGTCCGTGTCTCTCTGCGTTGCGGATCTTGCCGTCGAGCGTTGGACGGTAGACTTTGCCATCGTGGCCGGGATCCCGCTGTCTGCGAGTCCGTGGGCTCCGTCGCAGCAACGAGAACGGTGGTGGTGCGGAAATTGGGGCAGAGACCCAATGGGAACAAAAGCGCACCCAGCTGGAATTCTCGGTGCCAGATGACTTGAGTACAACGAGGCACGGCAGTTGATGAGGCCCGAAAAATTGAGTGCAACTGGCCAGGCGCGAGAAATCCCCGCGTCTTGATATCGCCGTTCCAGGAGTCAGTCATTGGGTTCAGCCTTCAGGCTGACATGGAGGCCGTTTGTGGGAACCACGAGGTCCCAATGTACCGTCCGTAGGTACCTGTCTAAGGTACTTTCCCTGTCACCCTCCTCTCTGTCCCTTGCCCCGTATCCGTGTCCCCCAACATCAGAGATACGTACCGAGCCTCCCGGTCAGGACATCCCATCCAACAACGCCCATGCTCGATTTCAAGCTGCGTCACAGACCTCCGTGGTCCTGTGATGTCGTCTCCCTGCGCCTCGCCGCCGCTCGCTTGTTGCTGGACAACAGAAGAATGGATCACCGGGGGTCGATCCGTGCACACCCAGACCACTAAAATGAGCTGAACATGCTGAGGAATTGATGTGCAAGTTAAGGTGCGTTTTCGATGCAAGCTGCGTAAAGGAATGTCATCTGGTAATTCCAGACCTCCCAACCTGAACCCAAACCCAACTGCGTCTCGTCTGGTCCTGGTCTGCCTAGACCGCCACATCTTCCAGGACGGGAAATCTGCAATGATCGGGTTCAAAAAGACCAGACGACGTCTCTCATTCAACGCCCCTACGTTGTAGAAGCAAACATAGGACTCCAGGGCCTGACTGCCACTGGAGCGCCATTTGGCATAGGAAAGTCCTCATCCCGTCTTCCAAGGGGGCTGATTTGCTTTCGACGATATTCGGTCAACCAGCCAATTTGATCATGGTGTGCCTTAACTCAATCACAATCTCCTGACAGACACGGTCGCATTTGGCATTCGGCGGGGAGGGGGGGATTGAAGACAACCGTCATGATAGACCGTTTGATCGGGTCCGGCGCCAGACATAACAAAAATGAGAGAGGAGAAACGAATGGAGGGAGATATGAACGAAGAGGAAGAGAAAGAGAGAAGGAAGGAGTGACAGACGTTGCTGGCGAGCCGTGAGCTTTCGATCCGCAATTAACATTCGTGTATTTGCAAAATTCTTCCGCTCGTTGGAAAAAAAGAAAAAAAGGAAAAGGAAAAGGGTGGAGAAAAAGAAACTTGAATGTAATTGACAGTCCGCAATATCGCGCAGCAGACAGCCCTATAAGCGGTCTTGTTGAAGTAGAATTCCTGTTCGGTGGTGCAGCTAACCAAATTATCCCATCGCGAAGGAATTACGAGAGGAATCTACTCCGACTCTCTCCTTGGCCTCCTTGTGTCTGGGGAGAGAGTTGCTTCCAGGCCGCGTGCGGATGGAGTCCTCTTCTGACTGGTCTGCCCAGTCATTGGTGGCCGCTTTTCAGACCCAAGACTGGGACAGGAACCAGCGGCTGTCGACCCTCAGCGCCTGTGGGGTAGATAGGTACCTACCTAGCCACACAGTGGGTGGACCCGGCCGCTATGGAATGGAAAATTCGAGAGGCAAACAGGCTGTCCTGGGGATTTAGTGGTAGATGCTCTGACTAGATGTTTTACCCAGTTTTTGGACGCGTGGATGAGCCATACATCGGTGATGCAAGCAAACGAGTCCACCGTAGCACAAAGCCCCGGGTCCGATCGTCCTCCGAGACAGCGCGTCGTACCGTATTGCAGCAAGACGCGGCTGTAATGGCCAAGTAATACGATCAAACAGGAGGCATGATTGGCCGAAAACCACAGTCAATAGTGGCCTGTGCCAGCCAAAACGAATATGGTACAGGCAGGTGCAGACATTGTCCGCATGCAAGTCCTCGTCTCTGAACGAAAACACGGGATGCCGTGCAAGGACTTCAGTTGAGAATGATGAGGGGGTTGGTTCACGGCGGGCCCTGGCACCGGCATTTTCTCTCCGTGGTAGTGAAGGAAATCAGAGACGGCATCACACCATCGGTGTGACTGCAGGCACGCATACTTGACTATGGGGATCAGCAGCGGTCGTGAGCCCGGTCCTCAGCTGATCTGGATCTCGTGCTCGCCTTAGATTGTTGGATTGCATGGGATATGAGCCAATGATAGCCGTTACCAGGAAGGAAGCAGGCTAATGAACATGGGCAGGCCAGGGCAGTAAGGTACGGTGTGGCCCTGGCGTGTCTCAATTGTAGATTCCCTCCCGCCCGCGGCTCACTGCTGAGTATTCCGAAGCAGACCATGTTCCCGGTAGACACACGGCTGCAAAGCCCGGGTGATGATCCACGAGTAACCGTCATACCGTTAAGGTGGTTGTGCTGAATCGAAGGAGGGCCAGATTGGATCTTGTGGAACTCCACAACGTTGCCATGGCCCCCAAATGTTTTCTCTTTTCCCTTGTGTACCGCAGCTGGCAGGAATACGTTGCGTAGCGTGTAAGGCATTCGAGATGTCATTGTCGGTGGCCTTGGGCCTCTCAAGGACTCAGGCGTCTAGGAGCGCAGTGGAAGCTCAATGTTCCTTCAGAGGAGGAGACCTTGCAACGGTTGGGCGGTGGGATGAGGAAACCATACTACCACAGTACAGTTCGCGGCACACCATAATAATGCGGTATCCTGGTGTTCCGTCGCATCTGATGTGGCGTCCAACGTCGAAGATGCGTCGGCCGGCAAACCCTGTTTGTCCAAACAGACGAAATCCATGCGACGTTGAGAGTGTGACCTGGTGCACGATACAACAGCAGGGTTGAAGGCGGAGATGGGACGGGCGGGAACTCCCAGAGCAGCGCCATGTGCTGCTGGTGGCTTACCATGCACTCTTGGTGGTTGCGGGCCCCAGCCTCAATGGAGGACAAGTCCGCGGTTTTGGCCGTTGCGATTTCATCCCAAGGATAGGCCTGTTGTGTGTGTTGCCAAGGGACGCACCTGCTTCAGTACGGCAGAGTTGGGGAACTCGATCGTGTGCCGCCGATGGTAGTGGAGTAGAGTCAGTGCGACATGTCTTGGATCGTAAAGCGCCCGCCAGGCGCCCGTGTCGTAGATTAAGGTAGACGGGCCATTATCCGTCACTAAGTACTAGACAGAGAGAATTTAGCCTCGCGACATCGTCCCTCGGGTCGCAATCGAGCCGAGAGGGCTGTGGATGTTGGCCGACGCAATGAATAGCCGGAAGGGTCACAGAAGTGGTGGTGAAGTGAAGCACACCGGAGGCGGAGGAGGCATTGAGTTAGAAAGTGCTTGAGACCGATGAGTGACAGCTGGGTATGGCGGTAACATATTGTTGAAGTAATATTTTACGAAAGGCTTTGCGAACAGCAAACAATGTAGCCTGAGGTGAGGTACGATTACCTAGGTAGGCAGGATTAACTGAGGTGTCGTTCGGTTTGAGGATGTTCCCTGGTTGAGGGGCACCCTCAACCCGCGCCTTCCGGCTCGAACAATGGACGGCACTTACTTGAGAAGAACAGAGGAAGCAACGAGATGGCCGGCACCTTCCCTGAACTGCTCGCTCCCCAATCCGCGTCACGAAACGAAAAGGAAGGACCCTGTCACGTTCTCTGCCCAAGATGACCAGTCTGTCCCTGCATCGGCAGCTCCTTTTAGCTCCTTGGGCGGCCATGTCCGTCGTCGTCGTCCTTCAGCCTCCCGAGTCCCAACATCAAGGATGACGATTCTCGACTTGGCCTTTTCGTGACTGGACCCAACCCTGAATTTGGTAAAGCTACCAGCATAGGTTCCTGTCTCTTCTTCTCATCTCAGACTGTGTACAATCTGACTTCTAAGGTATCTCGCATGCAGGGTGCCGTACTTCTATCTACCTCTTCGCGCGACGTTTCTTTAGTACCCCCTCCCTGCGTCCGCCGTGGCTCCTCGCGCTAGCTACTCGGGCCCTCAAAACGATCCGAAGACGCAAACTCCCTTCCACGGTCCCACGCGGCCCTGATGGTCAAGATCTGGGTCAACCGAGGCTGCCCGGTACAGCCCTTGATTGACTGGCTACCACACATCTGCACTCGCCCCCACCTGAAGCCCATGACGAAGTTATCTGGATGCGATGCGAGCAGCGAAGCCGACGTCCACGATCTAACAGATGGGGCAACTCAACGAGCCCGGGTGATTGGCCTTCGTTGACTCTACTTCAGTACTCCAGGGCTCGTTGCGGAACCAATTTGGCGCACGTTCTTTCGATCTCGCCCGCTCATTCTTGATCAGTCCCTACCAGCCTCAGCAGTTCAGCCAGCCGCTTCAGACACGAGCTCCCTAACTCGCCCGACTCCATGGCAGCGCCGAATCTTCAACCACTACGGATGCACATTTCTGAGCAACTTGTTCTGCCGCCCCGTCGCGCCAGCCCGGCGCTATGCCCTAGTTTCAGTCTCGCGTCGTGCTAGTGGCGCGCGTTCCCCGGAACCCCTCGCCCCCGTTGTCATCCTCTCTCAACGCGAACCGAGCTGATGGAACGCCGACGAAGGTAGCCACTCGTCTGTTGCCGCTCCAAGACCTGCGCGTCATGTTCTGAACCACCACCACCACCAAAATCAATTGCACGTTATCCCGCACCACCAGCCGCGTCCATTCGTCCCATCTACGCGCACCCAAGCAAGCAGCCAAACCATACCAACAGGCACTGGGCTAGCTCCTGTCAACCAACCTACCAGCACATCTGCGACAATCAGTCGCAGAGTCGTCTCTTGACTGCGTATTAGCATCATACCTTGCAGACAGCGAAACAGAACACCCGCTCTTGCCACCGGAATCCGCACCAAGAAGAATTGATGCACGGCAATCCTTTGAGCAGTCAACGGCGGAAACGAACCTGCCGTGAGCGTCTGGCTGCCATGATGCGACAGGCGGCAAGACTACCCTATATGGCTCGAAAGGCTTAGCCAAGTAACGCTTAGCCGGATTGTGGTGAAGGAGGCCTTGTCCCCCCCTCCCACCTCTATCCACCCACACCTGCCAGTGATCACTTGACTGATCAACTTGTTCGATATGCGCCCCATCGGCCAGCCAGCGAGAAAGCAGCATGATAGCCACCGCCCCTGGACCCAGAGGCTTGTGCTGACAGCACCGTCGGGCCACGAGCGACTAAGGCAGACCCAATCGCCTGTCAGACTTTCTTTTTCCGTCCTTAGCGGTCCATTCTGGCGGAAGGGGCTACCCCTCGCCAGTTCCACCGGGCTCATGGATTTTCTTGGGTGTTTGCCAGGTCGGCGCACTAAGCCGTCATGTACTCGGTACCTCGAGAGTACTCGTACCGAGCTCATGGGTCGAGCAGAGACAGCCCCGCCCTCCATTGTCTTGCATCGCTTCACGCCTTTCTAGACTCACTTGGCAATACGTCGCGCGGTTGAGTCAAGAAGTGACAGGATTGTCTCTATAGACTGCTGTCTTGACTCTTGAGCCGTTCGGTGTTGAATTCTCTCATGACAGATAGACACACATCAAGGGCCGCTTGCGACAAAGTACCCGCAGGGAATCCTGATGATGGGCAACCGACATGGATGTTCACTACCTTGTAGGCCCCGGCCACGCGCTAAGGCAGAGAGACAAGGGTGCTCGCGCAAGGACCGGGGCCTGCCGAGCATGCGACGCCGCGCCGCCCGTTCCCTAAAGGGTACTCCCGTTTCTGCCGTTTCGTCGTACATATCCCGCATATCCATCTCCCCCTTCAACGCGTCATGTGCACCACCTTGGTCACCAACGAGGGAGGGCACACAAGAGGTCCATGACGGCCCAGCGAGAACCTCTGCTGAGCTTGCATATGAGACTACATAGTACCCAATTCCTGCAGCGTCATACCATCAATTGTGGCACTAGGCCAAGTATCTAAATTGATGACACAGCACTTGAGTTGACCGCTCGATAATGCGAGCCATTGGCAACTAGGGTAACCAGGGTTGCATCCTACCGCAATAAGAAGAGTGGGGGGGGGGGGGGAAACACGTCGCTGTGTTGGTACTACTTATTATTCACACAGCGCGAACCGTTCCAAAATGTACGGAGCAACCATCAACGCCAGCTGATGAGGGCAGGAAATGAGATTGCTGTGCCGTGCATACCGCCAGAAGTGGATATCTACATAGTATCTCACCAGTTGCCGCAGGTAAGCAGCGCCTCCTGAATAATATTGCAGCAAGACCTTTCCTCGACAACCACAACGCTGAAAACATATTTATTCGTCGTCTAAGTTGACTTTGGGACAGAAGTACTTCGTTGGGCGTGCATTGTTGGCCTTTCGAACTCCCATTGGTCTGCGTGAGTCGATCTCTCGCGTCGTCGCTTTGCGTTATCACGACGTCTACGCTAGACACCGCGCCATCGCAGCCGGACCAACGGCATCTCGACTAGAGTACTGTTCCATGTTGGGGATTCGGCGCCAGGTCATAATATCTCCCTGAGAATGTGAGGTTTTAAATCAAAAGACCGAGCCCTATGTGTTTCTTCCTGGGTTCTGGCTCCTGTTCAGCAAGTCACGCGCGAGGCTCCGATGGGACCTCGCTTATCGGCTGTGCAACGAATACACGGTGTCGAGAACTCACCTGTTCGATTTCTGTGTAGTTGAGCACATTCCAAGCACAGCTGTCTTGATGGAAAGCTGTCGCTCACCACGAAGCCTCATTTGGGGTGGATTGGATCTGTGGTCCTTTCCGGACACTAACGAAGGGATGTCGAGATCCCCCACAATCTGACCGCGAGCACAATCGATCGAAGTTTTGGCCCAAGCTTTTACCTTTTAGCGCAATGGGGTGGGTGTGTTCGTTGTCGTGGAGATGCAAGTACGTCTACCGATTGCGTCGCCAACAGTTTTCTGCAGGTTTCCAACATTTGCGGAAGCAAACCCAAGCTGGGGCAATCGGCGTCTTCGCGTCCGAAATCTAGGTTCGCTCCACTCTGCACGCGCGCTACATTCGAACTCATCCCAATTACGCCGACATACCACCATATAACACGAAACATACACTGCAGATACTATTTCAAACTGTCCTGCAAGGTCAGGATACAAAGCAACAAACGGTCGGAAAGGAGAAGCACGCACTCTGGTAGGATCCTGTAACATCCTTGGGGTACACTCACCGTTCCGCGGCCCATTTATGTGAACTCCAAATGCATGAGATCTCAGCACAGCAAATCCAACCAGGAATAACCTCCTATTCCGCTCGCAAGTGCTGCGAAACGACTGAACAATGAAACTGCGGGGCCCGCACGACAGATATCTTTGAAAATTGTCGGCAGCTCTTTTTTGCACGAGTAACTCTACATACTGGGTAGTCGGGAATTGGCCGTCAATGTCGGACCTTGGATTTTCGACATGGGCACAAGACGTACGGAGACACCTTGGCTGACTCAAATGATGGCAAAACGCAAGGCTTACTTTCTCAAGGGCCTGCAGCAAGCTCATAAGCTCATCGACAAGCATTGAACGGTTTTATGCTTCCTCCAAAGCGAAAGTCCATGCCGGGCCGGGGTGTGATTATTCCTTCTACAAGATGGCGAAAGCATACCTCCGACACGCTTAGCTTGTAGCAAGCACATGTTGGACGAACCACGGGTTTGCACGACTTACCCTGATGGAGCCCACGAACCACCCACATGACCGCGGACAGTGCGGCGATGGGCTTTTCTGGTTAATGTGTCAAATTGGATGCTTCACTCAGATGCAGTATTTCGACATGCCGCATCGACTGCCAGAATTACTTGAGGTGGGACCTATCCTTTGCAAGAACACCCCCCCCCTCCCCAGTTGCGTGCGTACCTGTAAGACTAGGTACTTACTGCACGCATGCCACCAACTGGCCAAAATTCAACGAAAACAATTGACACGAAAACCGAGACTTCATAGAAACCTAAGTAGCGTGTTGGTCGTAGTTTCAAGCCATTCTACACGAATGGCAGCGGCGAGCGCTCGAAAGAGGCTCAGTGTCCGGTTTGACCAGGGAATGGCAGAAGGTGTTTAAATTCGGTGTGCAGCCCGTCAACAGCCTGTCAGCGTTGCACGCAACGATCTGGCGCTACGTGCCATCACGGCAGCCAGGTAGAAGGTACTCGGGGTACTTGTCCGGGCTCGCAGCCATGAACGGGGCAGAGTTGGTGTTGCCGTCCGGTTTTGTCCAAGATGATTGGATGGTCGAGGGAACATTAGGTTAGAGAGTATCACGTGACAAAAGGTGTATGCATGCAGCCGCCTCTGGCCCGTCGCTCCCGTCTAGTTCCCCAATTTTACCTTTGATTCCCTTGTTCTCACGCTCCACCGCGGGGCCAGGGAAAAGGAGACAAAAACCCGCTTGGCCCGATCAAGACCACGACTTGGGATCACGGACCTCTCAACGTCGCTCATCAGAGAAGATGCATCCCAGTCTCATCGCCATCTATCGACCTTGTCCCTGTTTTACGGCATCTGCTTGGCTTGAGTTTGGAATGAGTGCATCTCGGTATACCGTACGACGGTTAGTACCCAAGAATTGGGGCCAATGTGGCCACTCGCTGCCCCTCATTGCCTGCCTCTGAGCCACCCAGCCATCGAGTCTCTGGTGGCTGTTGAGCGGGCCGCGGACGTGGCAAGCAAACTTATCCATACATTTGAAGTACACTATGGATGAAGCACTGGCACTTGGAGTTCCATTTCCACACCCAGGAGATGGAAATGGATGAGTCCCACCATGCGGCGAGACGAGACGAGATCAGCCCAAGACGAAAGGTCGACAACCACGGCGACGACGACGGCGACGGCAATGGCGACGTGTCAATCGCTCTGAGGGTTCGGAGGCTGCCTGAGATGCATGTCGCGGCCTGACCACACCTTCGCCTCGAGACGCGCAGCCTGGTTTTCGCCGCCGCCGTCAATCACAGAACAGCAAAAGAGTGGTCGCCGAAGCAAGTGCATCCTTTTCTGTGACCATCAGGAGCTACCTCAGACATGGGAGAAGAAGAAGTGACTTGATTGTACAGTGCGAGATGCACCCACCGAGACGAGCCTGCAATACAACAGTAGTTCCAAAATGCCAGCCGGGAAGACCTGGCCAGTTGGAAAGATCAAACAAATAAGGGAGATAGGGTCTTTCTCGAGTCAAATTCGGCAGCCTGAACGGCCCTAATTCATAAACATCAGACGGGCGGGAGCCCTGGAGTCGGGGATGAGTGCTGCTGTGCTATCCACGCCCGAGAATCCTACGGTCTTCCCAGGTGCCCAAGACGAGATCCTGAGGCCATATCGGCATATCACAACAAAGTGGACGTTGGTTGTCGACAACTACCTCCTTACAGAGAGGGAGAGAGAGAGAGAGAGCCTTGGGAACACATCGCATGCGCGATCTCACCGCCACCGCCCACCATCATCATTCATCTGTTGCGGTACACGACGTGGAAAAGGCTTCCTCCCTTGGGGTCAAACAACATGGCGCCAGCAGGGCCGCCGTGTAACTCCGAGATGCAGATGCATGGCTAGCGTGTACCCGTGTACTGAAGTACCCGTGTGTCTAGTCGCATCAACCGCCTCCCACGGGACCTCGGCGGCATGCACGCTGGACGGGTGGATAGTGGAGATTCACCCGCACCGTACCCAGCCAGGACCGCCAGGACAAGGATGGAACGGCGCAGTGCGTTGTAGCGAAGCTGCGAAGGAGAGGGCCGCCAGGGCCCATGCCGGATGGACGATTGAGAAAATCAGTGCGGTTCGATCGCACCCAAAGGTAGGGGTCTTAATGTGATGTGTAAAAGGTGTTATTCTAGCTAAGATCTATTAGGGTATCCCTTCTAGGCTAAGTACAGGGATTTGTGGCTTGAGGCCCCTGTTCCCAGGGTGGGGAAGTTGCACCCACCTATAAGTTAGACGCACACTTAGCCACTTATAGCTATATACTTTTAGTGCAAAATTAATAACTTTAAATATAAACTTCTTAGTCTTAATAACTCTATCCTAATAATAATTCTATAAGTAATTAACTATATATTCTATTCTATGCTATTCTATATAGTTCTAATTACTTCTATATAATTAAATCTATACTATAATAAACTGCTCTATTTTATTTATATTAAATAGCTATAAGTATTAAGTATATAATATTAGATAGTTTAGGGATATATATAGTTCTATACTAATCAGTTATAATAATTTAGCTCTTTTAGAGGGCATTTTAGAACTATTTAATTCTCTGTGAATCTAGTAGGATAGTAATACCTTATTAAATATATTTAGCACTATAGGAATTATTTAATTACTTATACTTTTAGTAAGGTTATTCTTTTAATTATATATTTACTAATTCTTATATACTAGCTTAGTGCTAAATAGTAAAAAGTAAAGCTAAGTAGATATTAAAAGATCCCTATTTAGTGTGAGGTCTTAGTGCTAATAGGGTAGTATATATACTTAATAAAGAGCTAGAGGACTCTTTAACTTTTATCTATTTACTTATATTTAGAGTTAATCTTTTAGTATTAATTTAGTTATAATCTCTAGTAAAGGTTTAATTCTATATTAATTATCTACTAATAGTATAGAAGAATATATTCACTCTACTAGGTTAGTTAGGTATAATAATATTAGTTACTAATTCCTTTTTAGGTTTAATTAGTTATAAAGCTTTAGCTCTATTATTATTATTATTTAGTATAATAGTATACTCTAAGATAGTACTAGATCTATACTTATACTGCTTAAGTTATAGTAGTAACTCTGGGTTAGTAATTTAGTTTTAATAATAATTAAGTTAGTTAGGTTAGTTTTATTAAAGCTGCTCAGACTGCTAAGTAGGTTATTATAGTTAGATAACCTTATATTGCTCTAGTCTAGCTACTTAATTTTAATAATAAGGTTATATCTATTAAATAGTATATTAAATTAGTTTAGGCTAGATATAAATAGCTTATTAAATTAGTTTAGGTTAGAGGGGTTAGTACTACTAAGGTTAATAAGCAGATCTAGGGGGTAATATAAGGGGTAGGGTAGGGAAGTTTAGGTAAGATATAAGGCCTTAGTACCTATTAAGTGCTTTAGCTCTATCTACTTCTATAACTAGCTTCTATTAATTAGCTTCTATAGGTTTATTTAGTATTTTAAGTTACTCTTAGTGTAAAATTAGGTGCTAGGGTAATCTATTCTATAAGAAAAATAAATTAGTATTAATAATTAGTAACTTAATAGCTACCCTTTTTATAATAGCTCTGTCTAAATAGCTCTAGATATAGTTATAATACTTATTAATAAGAAATTTAGATACTTAGGTGAGTAACTATATAGTATTAATTATTATAGCTCTATTCTAGGTAATAAGGCTTTTAGGTCTAGCTCTGAGATTAGGAGTCTTAATCCCTTAATACTATGCTTACTATAGATATTTATCCTAAATATAATATAAATACTAAATATTAATACTATAGAGGATTATCTCTTAGAGAAATTACTAATACTTAAAAGCAGTAAAGATCTACTTAGAATTATTAGTTATAAATCTATTAATACTTCTTATCTTAGATACTACTATAAGTTATTAGTATAGTTAGTAAACTACTAGCTTAGATATAGTTAAGAGGATAGTAACCTCCTACTTTCCTCTATACTATTAGGTTAGCTTAGTTTAATAAGACTAGAGATATATAGTAGAATATTTAGTAATATCTCTTTACTAAACACTTCCCTCTAAATAGGGTAGTAATTAGGCTTAAAAGATAAGAACTAGTTACTCCTGCTACTTTTAGTCTCCCTATATATTAATCTAGTATCTAGGGTTTCTAATAGTAGTAATATTTAGGAGAGCTATTTAGCATAGAAGTTTTTAATCTATTAGGTTATAGTTAGGATTCCCTTAAATAGGTTAGATTTATAATCTAGGCTGAGTAAATAGTTAAATTTCTGTAAAGTTATATATCCTTAAATCTATTTTATTAATAGTATTTAGAATTATAGTCTTATTAATTAGTTTAAGGGGAACCTTATACTTTAAGCTAAATATCTTAATATTACTTACTATTACTAATAATATAGCTCTAAAAGGGTATATATATATTACTATATTAAAGTATTTATATTATTAGATCAGATAGTCTATATATATAAGAAACTTTTCTAAGTCTATATTTAGTATAGTTTCTCTAGATATAATTTAATCTGCTCTTAGTTTAATATATCTCTCTATATAAAGTGAATAGGTAGGGTTTTACTTAATATACTAGTAGGTAAAATAGTGTCTAACTAGATTATTAATACTGAGAAAGTCCTTTAAAAAGTGCTAAACAAACTACTTAATCTCTTTCTAGATATAATAGGGAACTCCTTAATTATCTAGAACTGGAATAAATAGTTATAAACTAGACTAAGAGTCCTACTTTATTACTTTAAGGTAGTTATAGTTAGGCAGTATATTTAGGCTCTATACTAATACCTCTAAAAGTATTCTATATAACTAGTATCTATTCTGCTTAGTTTAGTATATTCTAAGAGTTATAGAGTTAATTAGGTTAAATCTTAGTGCTTAGGTAATATCTAGAGGCTAGAGTTTAGAACTAAGAGTAAGCTACTTAATATATTATATTTAGTATTATCCTTTAAGAAGGCTAGTAGCTGGGATATAGAATCTAGCTACTGCTTTAGTTAATCTATTAATAAAGTTTACCTTATAGTATTCTGAGGTGATTTGCTAAAACTAGTTATATTAGGCCTTAGATGCTCTAGATATAAAGACTAGGACTATAGTTTAGGCAGTATATTTATAGAAGAATAAATTGCTATCTTAGATATTTATTACTATTTTAATAGATCTGGATTTTTAATTACTAGTCTTAAAGCTATATATATTTATAGTATATAAGAAAACTGGAATTAGAACTATTAGTTAGTTAAAGATTATAATCTGCTCTATCTAATTAGTATTAATTCTATCTAGAAGGTGCTTATAGGTTTAGCTATTTATCCTCTATATTAAGTAGCTTAGTATCTACTAACCTAGGTAATTAGGGTCTAGCTTCTTAATAGGTAGATTAATAGGTTATTTAGGTTAGTTCTGCTAGATCAGAATATTATTTAGGTTATTATTTATATCTATAATAATAATAAAGGAGGAAGGTATAGTAATTTCTAAGAGATAGTTAGAGTAATAATAAGTATTAGTAAATAAGTGGTTTTTAAGTAATAAGAAGGTTAGAAATAGAGCAAATTAAGGGGTAAAGAAAGATATATAATAGGTATAGGATAATTAGTATAAAATTAATATAAAGTAGTAAGTATAGTAGGTAAGTAGGTAAGTTTAGCTTAAAAGATACTTAGTAGTAGAGATTTAGATAGATAATATACTACTTCTAAGCTAGAAATAGGTTACCTATAACTTCTTAGTTATAAGAATTCTAGGCAAATAGGTAGATATTTAGGCTTTTATAGTAGTAAGTAGTGAGTAATAATAGGGAGTTAGTAGATTTAATAGATATAGTGTTATTAAAAAATCTAGATAGTATTAAGGTTAGTATAGTGAGTTTAGGTTTAATAGCAGGAATAAAGTTAAATTCTGCTCCTTCCTAGTTAATTTAACACAGAGTTAGCTATATAGAAGTTAGCTGCACAGAAAAAATTTTATTATATGCTAACTTATCTGCTATATCTATATAGTTTTACTATTAATATTATTAGTCTTACCTATTTAATCTACTCTATTTATCTATTTGCTTTAGCTAAGGTTAATAAAGGGCTTAAGAAAATAGTAATAATAGGTTATTACTAGTTCTAAGATATCTAGTCTAAGAAGTAAATTTCTTTAGTTAGTTTTAATATTAATTATTTAGGATTTCCTATCTATCTAGTTTTATTAATTAGTATATTATTTATCTAACTTTCCTATTAATATAGAAAGAGCCTTACTATCTTAGCTCTAATTTTAGAGGCTTTTCCTCCTAAATAACTATAACTAGATCCCTAAATTTAAATAGTTAGTACTGTCTTAATTTATACTAAGCTCTCTAAGCTATATCTTTCTTCTTATTTACTTCTCTAGCTTTTAGTTAAGATATTTCTATATAGGTAATATAGAATATAGTAAAATTATTAAGTTAGTCTAGGTTTAGTGGGGTCTATATCTCTTCTTTAATAGCTCTAACTAGTAATAGGTTTAGGCTTATTTAGAAGTATATTATAATAGGGTCTTTTAGTGCAAACCTATAGAGGACTTTATATAGTTAGATATTAAGTTTTATTAATATCCTTAAATTCAAACTATACAGTGTCTTTAAGATAAATTCTAATTATACCTAATTATCTATACTAATAGATATCTTTTCTAGAATAGCTTAAATTAATTAGTTATAAACTTTAACTATTTTAACTAATTTATAGAATTAGGCTAGTGTGAGGATAATAGAGATCCCTTTATTATTTATTGCTATTTAAAATCCTGCTAATATAAATATAGATCTAGTATCTAGGTATATTAAAACAGGTTCTAACTATATCTCTTTTATCTAATCTAATAGTATAGAAACTATCTTTTTATATCTAGTAGTAATAGTTAGCTTTATCTAGGTAAATTAGCTAAGGTAGTTAATCTAGATAAGTAAATACTTAAATCCTCTTAATAATATAGAAAAAGGTTTTAAATAGTTAATTCTAATAACCTATATAGGTGTCTTAATCTGGGTTAGCTAACTAGGAGTATATAGCTTAGATAATATAAATTATATATATTTTTAGTATTCTTTAATATATCTAATAATATCTTTAACTATTTCTAGCTAATATACTGTTTCTATAAGATAGCACTATATTAATTCTGGTCTAAAATACTCTAATTTATTATAAGCTTTTACTAAAGCCCTAGCTACTTCTTCTAGTATAAAGCAGAGTTAGTATTTCTCTTACTATAGGTACTATAATACTCTATTCTATACCTTATATAGTTATATTTCTAAAATAGTCTAGTTTAATTTATAATAATTTTAGTTAGAATTTAGAATAAGTCTAGTAGTAATATAAAAATAGATATCTCTATACTATTCTAAGTTCTGCTATTTTAGAAGTAGATAGTCTAGTTTAGTTACTTAATCTATTATTAATAATTAGTAGCCTCCTAATAGGGTAAAGAATTTAAATCTATTTATAGTAGGTATTATCCTAATAGTAGTATTAAGGAGTTATATTAAGATTTAATACTTATTATTTAACTATCTAATTAGTTCTTTATAGCCTCTAGTACTATCTTTCTAGATCTAAGTAATACTAATAAGTTTCCCCTAAGACTTTAATACTTCCTTATCTATATAGTTATAGAATAGAAAAATTATATAGGAGAGGCTATTAGCTACCTTATTTTAGGATCCTTTAATATAGTTAATTTTTATATTTAGAAGTCTTAGCTCTATAATCTATTTAGTATAAATACTAATATAGTATAAAGATATTAAAAACCAGGTTAGAGATTTATAATCTATCTAGATAGTTAATAGCTCTAAAGTCTGGAATATATATTTATATTATCTATAAAATTTAATAATAGCTCTAAGTTCCCTCTTATAGATATTATAGTTCCACTCTATCTTTATAAATAAGAATAAGTTATAGAGGAGTAATACTTTCTTTCTATTCTAAAGTTATTAAATATAATATTCTCTACTATAACTAGAGATATCTAAATAGAGGTTAATAGATAGTTTAAGGATATATCTATATATATCTATAGCTTTAGTAACTAGTTCCTTTAATACTATAAATAATATAGCTTTAGATAGGCTCTAATTCTATAAAACCTTTTTAGTTAGTTAATATAGAGATTATGAAATTTCTACTAAGTTCTTTATTTACTATTAATAAGAACTTAGTATTTCTAGAAATATTTAGACTTAGGTCTAGTCTTTTAGTTCTAGCTATTTATATAGTTAGGTAACTTAGTTTAGTTATATAGCTCTAATTCCTCTAACTCTATAAACCTAGCTAAGAGCTTTCACTTTATTAACTCTAATTACTACCTTTTTCTATAATAGTCTGAGTTTTAACTAGAAGATCTATAGGAGAAGATAATAGAAAATAAAATCCTATTTATCTTTAAAATTCTTATTAAGTATGAATATATTATTAAAGTAGTTAACTATTAGCCTAAAGCCTCTATATTCTATTAAGTATAGAAAGGATAGCTCTAGATTTAGTATAGAAATAGAGCCTAGTATAATTTATTCTAACTCTATTATTAAATAGTAAGCTATCTTTATACCTTAAGATATATAGATTAGTTTATAGATAGATTAAAGTTAAGGATAATAGGAGATCTAAAAGATATAGATATATCTCTAGTTAGAATATACTAGTATAGACTAATATATATTCTTTAGGTTCTATTTTAAATAGCTCTGGATTCTTAGATTTAATAAGTTATTATAGATATCTCTGAGAAGAGGAATTAGAGTTTTAGGAATCTCTTTATTAATATAAAAGTAGTTAAATATAAAATAGTGCTCCCTATCTAATTAGTATAGATCTTTTAATACTATTATAGATTTACTATATTAATCTAAAAGTTAGCTATTTACTGTAATAGTTAATTTATATATATCTGCTTTCTATTCCTTAATAATAAGTCTTTAGAGCTAGAACTCTTTAGTTAGAGTTAAATACTTATATAGTAATTAGCTCTAAGAAATATATTCTATTTATAGTTATAAAGTATAGATATAGATATTAGTTAGTATTATTCTAATAATAGAGTTAGCTCTAAGATCTTAATAGGTATACAAAGTTTTTATAATAATCTTAAATATATAAGTAGGAATTAATAGTTCTAATTTAACTTCTACTAACTTTATCTATTCTTCTATCTAAGCTAATAGTGTGGAAAAATCAGTTTCTCTATATTTAATATATCTTTTAGTAGGGAAATCAGCTAGATTATAGTATAGAGGTTTAGTGCTAAGTTTACTAGCCAGTCTAATTATAAGTATATTATAATTACCTTATAGTATTTCTATCTCTCTGTTTTAGACTAATATACTAAGAGAACTATAGTAATTATACTAGTCTTTTATTTCTTTACTTATAGTAATATATAGGATATAGATTATTAAGTATATTAAAGAAATAGTATAAAGGTATGAAAAAGCAACTCTATAGTTATATTTCTACTTAATAGTATTAGTGCTATTCTAGCTACTAATCCTTTCTAGATCTCTTTTAGTATAAGTTCTAATATACTTAGATAGATATTAGTTAGTCAGTTTAAAGATAAAAAAGATATATCTATAGATATCTTATCACTCTATTTATTATTAAAGTCTAGTTCTAATCTCTTAGCTTAGTCTAAATATTTATTAAATACTTTTAGTATCTTAGTAAAAGCCTTAATAGTCTCTAGTATAAGGATAAGGTGCTATACTAAATTAGATATTATTACTAGTTTTTATATCTCCACTATATCTTTACTAATAGAGATATCTCTAATCCTTAAAATAGTATATTATATATTAATTTAGGTATTAACTAACTAGAGCTAAGATAAGCTAAGTAGTAAGTTAATTAGTAAGTTCTATCTCTAAGAGGTTATATAAGCCTAGATTTTATAGCTGATTTCTTAAATAATAATATTTAGAGTAATAAAATAATTAATTTAAATAGTATAGTTATTAATAATAAGTATTTAGAGACTATTAAAGCTAATTTCCTTAAGTTAATAGATAGGGAGGTTATACCTCTTTATAAATAAAGGAAATATAAGGTTTAGCTCTAATTCTTAGTTAGCTTAAATAGAATTTTTATTTAGAGAAGAACTTAAGATACTATTTTTCCTAATCTAAATTATATAGTTAACTCTAAATAGCTAGGTCTAAGTATATTATTATATTAACCTCTTAGTGCCTGCTATAGAAGTATCTATAGTAATAATAGCTATATCTAAATTTAACTAACTAGAAGGTCTAATAATATTTACTTTAACTAATTCTAATACCTTTTTGCTATACTTCTTAGCTCTATATACTTAGGTTAATAAGTATTAGAATTCTTAGCTCCCTTAGAGGCTAATCTACTAGAAGTTAAGTAGATTTATAGAAATTATAATCTTCTCTATTAAGGCTACCTAATTAAAAGGTCTAGCTTTCTTTTTTCTAATAATAAAACTAAGTTCTTAGCACTATTTAGTTATAGATTTCTTCTATATTAATACTATTTAATAGGGAGGGTTTAGTAATAAGTTTAATATAAGATCTCTCCTACTATAAATAGTATTATTTAGGAGTTCTATTAATACTTAGTGCTATTCTAATTAAGTATTCCCTCTTAAATCCTCTATATTAGTTATTTAATATTAATTAAAGGTCTGTATTAGCTTTTATTAGTAATAATCTAATCTAGGAGATTAGTTCTATATTAGTTATTAAGGTTTCTCCTAATTCCTCTTAGCTTTATAAACCTTTAGCTCCCTCTCTCTTATACTTTAATCTCTTAGAGGTATATTTAAACTATATTGCTTACCCACCTAGTGTGGTTTCTTCTAAATACCTCTCTAATCTAAGAACCTAAGAACTATATCCTTCTAGCTTACCTAGCTAGTATTAGTTTCTAGGGTAGTAGAGATAAAGTTTAATAATAACTAGACTTATTTATTTAGTTCTAAGATTAGGTCTATTATTATATTATTAATATATTCTTTAAGGCTATTAGCTACTTTAGCAGGTTATATATTAATAATAGGTTTTAGGTCTATCTTATTTTATAGGCCTATATAGTTTATTATACTAGGTGATTTAGGTTAGAATATACTATAGGCTTAGGTTTTTATAATAAAGCCTAGTTTAGGTATATTCTAAGTATTTAAAAGTTTATTATAGTTATATATAAGCTTTTAAGCTAGATACTTAGCTAAGTAGAGTTAAACTAAATAGGTGTTAATCTTTCCAGCTAGAGATATAAAGCCTTAATTCTAGCTTTATAGAGATATAAGGATTAGAGCCTTTAGTATAGCTTATTTCTAAGTAGATAGAGGGGGGTTTTTATAGAGGGGTAAAGTATAACCCTCTTTACTATATTTAATATAAACCTACTTCTTTAGGTTTAGTAGCTTAGAGCTGTTTATATATAGGTTCTTAGAAAAGCTTTAAGGAAGAATACTAGGTAAGTTTAGGTTTATATAGTTAAAATCCTAGACTATTTAGATGCTATTATTACTATAATTCTATCTAATTATTATTTAGTTATACTAAGTGTTAAATAAAATATTATAATTTCTTAGTTATAAGGTGTCTTCTTAATTTTAGAGTTAGCACTAAGTAAACTATAGTAATAGTTATATTATTACTTAGTTGCTCTAACCTAGTCTATCTTTCTAGTTAGTATTTTTATAGCTCTGCTGATTTTAAGGAGAGTATTAAGGATATAATCTATTTTAATAATTCTAATCTTATAGGGCTAAGCTCTGCTACTACTAGGTCTGGAGTTATTAGTACTAAGCTATTATATAGATCTAAGACTAATAGGGGGGTTACTAGGGATTATTTAACTGCTAGTTATAACTGCTTAAAGGCTAATTATTCTAGGCTAGGTGATTTAAGATATTTACCTAATATAATATATAGGAGGGAGATACTAGAAGTACTAGAAATTACTATTAAGGGATAAATAGTTAAGGAGTAGAGCTACTTAGTATATTTAGTTTTAAGAATATATAGCTAAAATACTAAGTTAGGAGAGTATTAATAGAGATCCTATTATTCTAATCTATAAGTATCTACTTAACTAGGTAAAATTGCTTCTATTTATAGTAGATCTAATTAGCTTTATACTAGTTTCTCAGAACTTATTAGGTATCTATTACTATATTATAGATAGCTACTAAGCTTAGAGCTCTTATAGTAGCTCTATCTATAGTAGCCTTATAAAGCTCCTTATTAGCTAGTTTATTAATAAATTATTAAATTAGTTACCTTAAAACTATTTTCTTAGCCTTACTAAGTATCTATAAGTCTATAATAGAGTCTAAGCCTCTAAACTAGTATAGTATTACTCTAGCTCTACTATAATAGGCTTATAGAGATTTCCTACTATTCTATTTAAGGGTAGTAATATTAATAGTTTCCTTAGAACTATTATTTAACTAGAAAGGGAATTACTTATATAAAGCTTGTTCTAGCTTAGCTCTATCTAAAAGAGATATTCCTCCTCCTATCTTAGTATATATAATAATATCTACTAGTTATAGTAAGTTATCTAAGAATATAGTAGTAGAGCTATTATAGAATATATTAATAGCCTTAATAACTTAGACTAAAACTTAGTTAGGGTTTAAACCTACTTTCTTAAATTTAAAGAATAAGTAAGTTAGCTATTTAGCTATTAACTTATTACTAAAAGAAGAAAAACCCATAAAGTTAGGTATTAAGAGTATTTAGTTCTAATTATATAGTATAGAGTAGTAATAACTCTAGTAAGTTTAATAATTCTAATCTAAATTAAGGTAGCTAAGTATTTAGCTCTAAGGCTCTTAATTCTAATAGTTATATCTACTACTATAAGTATCTCCTTAAAGACTATCTTAGCTCTAAGCCTAGTAGGCAGCTCTAAATAGTTACTAACTTACTATTATAGAATAGGATATTATATTAGTAGAGATACTAAATAGTTATTTATTCTAACTAGGTTATTTAGAAGAGTAGTATAGATTAAAAGGAAAAAGGTATAAATATAAGTAAGTACTCTCTTTAAGGAAGAGGTAATAAGGTCTTTTTAGGTTACTACTAAAAGATAACTAACTATATAATATTAAAGCTAAGTTTTTAGTATTATTAATAGATTATAGAGTATTTAATTAGTTAGTGTCTATAGAGGTTTTCTTACTAATTAGAGCTATTCTATAGTTAGATCTATACCTAGCTATTTATTCTAAGAGTTAGAGGTTCTCTAATATAGTAGTAATAAGCAGTATAGAGTTTATAGTTTTAGTTTTAGTTACTTAGTAGTAAAGGTAAATATTAATCTTAGAGTTTTAGCTCTAAGAGATATATTTTAGTAATAAAAATTAGTATTTAGGAAAAGTTAATAAGCTTAATCCTTAAAATATTATAGTTAGTAATACCTAAGCAGGTTCTAATTAGTCTTAATATTTAGTATAGTTAAATATATACTAAACTAGATATAGATATATATTACTACTTAATAGTTATCCTAGTAATAATATCTTAGTTTTTAGTAAGCAGAGTTATTCTAATTATATAGTATAGTTTTAGGAAAATACCCTTTAATAAGAAATATTAGTATTTAATACCCTTAAGTTAGAGCTAAAGTTCTTAGACTTTAGATTAATAGAGTTTAGTTAGATTTTGCTCTCTTTAATTAGAGCAGTATATATAATATTAATAATCTATTAATAGTAGCAATCTTATTAAGTAATTAGAATAGAGTAATCTGCTCTAATAGAGGAAAAGATATAGTTAATTTCCCTTAGTTTCTAGAAGGGGAGACTAGAAAATCAGTGTGGTTTAATTATACTTAAAGGTAGGGATCTTAATATAATATATAAAAGGTGTTATTCTAGCTAAGATCTATTAGGGTATCCCTTCTAGGCTAAGTATAGGGATTTATGGCCTGAGGCCCCTGTTCCCAGGGTGGGGAAGTCGCACCCACCCGCAGATTGACGGTTGCTCAACAGACTTCCCGCTGCGCATTAACTCCCTCACACGGTACACCAGGGTCATCAGCCATCATCCATCCCGCAGACCGCTACGGACGGTTTTGAGCCCAACGGCTGCGCCGATATTTACTATGTACTGACTTACAGAAGATTAGGTAGGTTTCTAAAGTTTGGAGACCTTGACACCATCAAATCAAAGGTGCTGGCCAGAATGCCGATGAACAACAGAGTATCGTGCAGCATGCTCCTTGCAGAGAGCTGCATGACCAGGCTGATCACCTCATTAATCACACTCGTTCCCTTCTTGCTTTTCTCCAAACCCGAAGTTGGCCGATCCGAGGCGGCTCGTTGTTTTGTATGCCAGTCCCAAGCCTGGCCTCACAGGGAGAATGAGCAATTGAAGCGATAGGTCAGTTCATGAAGGGATGAGCTGCAACTAACGGTGGTTGGATGCCAACTGCTAATGCAGCAGCAGCCAAAAAAAATGGGATAAGAAATGGCACTAATGCGGAGGATATTGGCTGGCAGATGCTTACAGTCCGCAGAGAAAGGCGAGCCTGCTGAGTGAGCGCACATTTACGAGATGGTGGGATACCGGAACGAGCAGTCACGAAAGCTGTGACGATGGCTGGTCTTGACAGGATGGATACGGCCGGCCGCCGAAGACGCATTACGGCGGCAAAGCAGCGGTGAGCAGAAAATCTGACCTATTAGTCGTGTTTTGAGCGTAGAGAGAACTCAACTCGTTGGTTAATCGCCCCGGCGGTAGTCTATCTTTTTGTTTCGTCCCCTGCAATTCTTTTTTTCTCATTCAATTGCCGATCTCGCCAGGGCTCTGCGGCCAGAAATGACCAGCGACTTTTCAGTTTGTTTTGACCTCCCTTTGCTTTTATTTTTCTCTCCTCCAGTTCGGCTTTGCATGGTGTAGCCCATGAGCCCAGTAAGTCTCTGCGTCGTGCGATGCAGGAGTTTGTTGGTGGTCGACAAGCGAGCACAGATGACATGTCAGATCTGACAGGAATGTCGTCGCAAGTCTCACAACAGCAACTGGGACAGGTCCTCGGCGAAGACGTCAATGGTAGCATACCCTGCAGTGCTAGATCAAGCCCGCGGGGGCCGCCGGAGGAGGACTTTTGGCAAAGCGGCTGACGGATCTGGGGCCCTTGGGAGGCTGGGGTTGTTCTCATTCCTACCCTACACAATGCACCCAAACGGCAAAAAGAAAGCATAGATGAGAGGTCTGAGAATGTGCCGTCATCTGACCGCCTTTACTATGGACGGATGCTGCGTGTAGACGAAGGCATAGACGCAAGAGACGCAGAGGGTGAGGGGCCATTTCTTCTTCGTCTTCTTCTGCTTCTCCTCTCGTGCCGACGCCGGCCACACCACCCCATTCATCCAGCCATCCATCCATCCATCCATCCAGGAATGGTCTAACATGTTCTTCTTCCTTCTCCCCGCCTGTCCGCATATCACCGAGAAGCCCATTGTCCCCCTCCTCAACCGCGGCCATGTGTCCGTGGCCGATACGGATACCCTGCGGTGGCAGATGCGGGCTACAGCCTACAGAAGAAATGGCCCCCTGTCGCCGCTGTCACAGCCAGGCCATTCGATGCGGTGGTGATGATGATGGCCTCTCATGCAGGATGTCCAAGTGCGGTACTTTGGTTGGCCCTCTCCGCTCGCGCCGCCCAGTCCCCAGGCAGCCGGGCGGGCATCTTCCACCGTTCTTCGTCCACGTCGCCCATGCCCGACTGGGACGTCAAAACGGGGGCCTGCGCTGCTTGGAAGTCGACCTACTTCGGGCCACCTGCATGTGTAGGTCACAACCAAGGAACGGCTCGGACCAGTCAGGCGCCGCGACGATATTTCGTGCTACTCCAACTTGGCCGCTTGGGCCCGTCACCGCCCGCATGGTGCTGCAGTCACAAGCGGCGGACCGATGCGGCCTGCAGCAGGATCGGCGTCGATCCGCTTCGTTTTTACTACCAAACCTGTACACGGCAGCTGTCTGTCTGTCTATCCGTCTTTCTGTCTTTCTGTCTTTCTGTCTTTCTGTCTGTTTGAAGTCCGGCGACCCGTAAGCCCCGGTCGCACCGTACTGCGTGCGGTATGGCAACCCCGTCCCCTCCGGCTGTTGTGCCTCCGCTTCTTCGTCTCTCCCTCTTTGCAGTGCGATCGAAGCTGCCGTTGCTTTTTTATCCCGGTCTCCTCCTTGGACCATCTGTATTGTTGTCCTCGGCGGAGCTGATGTTGGGGACCACCTCGCATCCATCCATCTACCTCGACACCCCATGCTTTCGCCGTTATCGTCGATTACTATTACGCCCTGCATGCTTGCTCCTAGTCTGTAGGCTGGAACTCCCGTCGACCGCCCGTGTGTGTGACTCGCTGCGTGCAGCTCATCTGCAGCCTGTGATCATATGACATATTCCTCTGTCCATATAATATGTGTATGTGAGGAGTGAGGTGTCAGTTCCTACTGTCCAACCTGCCACGCTTGCGGCGGTTTATCTCGGACGGCTTGCCCCTTTTCCTCGCCCAGCTCCGTGGGCTGTGTAACCCTGATTTGGGTCGGGTCCCTGGGTGCGTTTTCGCGTTCCGCCCGGGGCGGTCTTCGGTGGTCGCAGCGAACAGAGACACTCCAGCAGCGCGCACACCGATTGCCCAGCTGCCTCGCCTCCCCATGGCATCGTAGGCTTCAGGGAAAGCAACACACATAACGTGCTCGCATGCATATACACATCCCTTTTCTTGGGCGGGGAAACCCAATCCTATCCGCTCTTGGGTTCCACACCCCCGACTCGACGTCGTCCCTTGCGTGAGGGAAAACCGGCCAGGGGGGGACGGGGGGGACGGGGGACAGATCTCACCTCGCCTCGGAGTCGGGGAACACGCGATTGATGAACTGTAGTCCTCTCCAACCGAACCTCACAAGTTAAGATTCCCACCCCAACCCAAAGGCATGAATTGTCTTAGACAAATTTATCCACGTGACTGTTCCTCGCTCTCTCTCTCTCTCTTCTCCTTCTCTCTCCCTCTCTCTCCACTTTTGCACCCCGCGCCATGGGACTCGGAGACCATCTTCCCGGTGGGGCCTTTCTGCAGTGGGACCTGAGGACGCCGCGTCTCCAGCCTGTCCGCCGGCCGGACCATTTTCGACCTGAATTGGCCGGAAACTCTCCACGAATATTGAACAAAAAGCAACATCGAAAAAGCCGACCGTTGGAAGGAATCATCAAAGGAAATTCTACTTCACATGATCCGCGTCAAATAGATTATCGGCCAGAAGGGCCCACCACTGTTTGCTGACAATCGTGTCCGATAATAATTGTTTCTCCTCCTCCTCTAACCACCAGCCAAAAAAAAAAAAAAAAAAAAAAAAAAAAAAAAAAAGGGAGACAAAAGAAAAGAAAAGGGCGGGAGGAAAAGAAAGCATTCGGTTTGAGGAAAAAGTTTGGCAGGGAACAACAACCAGTCCAACCTCCAACCAGCACAACAAACCAACGTTCCCCAGACCGAAAGCTTGCTGCAAGCACATCAGCAGTGTTTCGTTGTTGAATCAAAGTCGAAGTTAGCAAGAGTCCTGGGCGCGCGATGGCCGACACCGATACTGTCACCGCCAACAAGGCACACTTCGAGTGCGTATACACACACACACACACCGTCCGTCCGCTAAGTTGCATCCGATTTGCCCACTATTTTCCCCTTCCCCGGGTTCCTACAGATACACACTGTACGTTTTGGTTCAATTCAAACGGGAAGGGAGTGGCTGCATGGTAACACCAGGCCTGGCTCCTTTGATCTCGACATCGTCTGATGGGAAACCCGAAACGAGCAGGCCTGCTTTCTTCATAAATCTTGACAGTCGCCCTCCCCCAGAGAACTGACGTGGTTCGTATCTTGACAGCAAGCTTGCCGCCGAGTACGACACCAAGTATGAGAAGACCATCTTGCAACTTGAGAGAGAAATTCGCAAGCGGAAAGACTTCATTGGCGTAGACTGGGCGGACGAAGACGAAGACGACGAAGACGATGAAGACGACAACGGCAACAACACCTCGACCGCCGAAACGGCTCCTCCGGCTAGGCACAGCAAGTCGGTGAGGCTGCTCGACTACGCCTGTGGAACAGGCCTGATATCAAGGGTGAGTTTGGCTCCGTGAAGTCGTGCTCTGGTCGAGTCTCAGCTAGTTTCCGGATGCCGAGTTTCCTGTTTGCGTGCCTTGCTTCTGTACGACTTGGTTACGCACCCCACGTCGTTCCCGCGTCACGACAAACACTGCACTGGGAAAAGACCATCCTGAATCACCAAAGACTGACAAACAAACTCCTGCCTCGTCTATTTTAGGCTCTCATCCAATTCACCACGCATTGCGTCGGTATCGACATATCGGAGAACATGGTAGCTGCCTACAATGCTCGGGCCGAGAACCAAGTAAGTCGCTTCCTTTTTTTTTTTACCTCACTCACAGACGCACAAATACCACATCACAACACGACATTGCACATTCCCGTTTCTTCCGGACAACGAGACAAGCGCTGCCCTGTTTGGCACCGATCCGCTTGGTACTCTAGAAAGCGGTGAGGGCCAGCACTAGGTAGTGGCGCCAGTCCTTCTACGCCTCGAGTCCGTTGCGCGCGCGCGCGCCTCCTTCGTCTCTGATGGCCTCCAGCACAGACGGTCGTCTGGTCCGGTCTTCAATCGATCCCCATCTCAGCCCTGCTGACTCCCGATGACGTGTACGCGGGCGGATGAATGTGTGTGTGTGTGTGTGTGTGTGTGTGTCTGTGTGCGTGTATTGGGTATTACGCAGTAGGTGTCGTGGCAGACTTTGACACAGCGCCGCGCCGAGACGCACACACACCCGAAGGGACCGGACCGACCGACGGACGACGAGTCATCGATTCACCCCCTCCCCTTCCCTCCGATTCCTCTTTTTTTTTTGGGTTTCTGCCCCAAAGTATTCATCTCATCACATCCCAGGAGGGCTGAACGCGGGGCGGGTATGCACGAAATTTGGAAGAAAATTCACCTCCCTGACTGTGACCGGACAAACTCTCTCTGGACGTGATTATGTTACCAAAAAATAAGAAATTCAAAAAAGAGCTCAGCTGACCCGAACTTCGCTGAACAGGGTCTGAGCACCAACGAGATGCACGCGTACCAGGGGAACCTCACGGACCCGTCCGACCCGGATCCGGGGGCCTTTTCCGGCGCCGCGTTCCGCGACTTTGACGTTGCCGGCGTAGGGCTCGGGTTCCACCACTTCGAAGACCCGGAGTTTTCGGCCAAAAGGCTGGTGGAGAGGCTGAGACCCGGCGGTGTGTTTGTCATTCTCGACTTTTTACCGCATGAGAAGATGGATGATGCTTTGTCGGCCTCGACAACGGTGATGCATCACGGGTTCTCGGAGCAGAGGATGAGAGCTATCTTTGCGCAGGCTGGGGCTGGGAAGGACTTTGCCATGGAGGAGCTTGGGAGCGGTGTTGTGTTTGGTGGCCATGGGCATGATGACAGTCATGGTCATGATCACGGCCACGGCGCTGGACATGGACGGGACGACGGCCACGGTCATGCGGCGGCGAAGGAAGGGATGAAGAGACGCGTATTTCTGGCGAGGGGAACGAAGGTGTAGATGAGAAACGCTCATGCTCATGACAGATGATATAACTAGCCGAGAGCTCTACTCTATTGAGAGAGAAACGGAATTACGAAGGACATGTTGACCTGCCCTTTCTAGTCCTCTACTTCTGCGCCGCTTGCTCCTTCTCAATGATATCGACGGCGAATGCGCCACCTAGCAGGATTGCGGGCTCATCGATGTTGTGATGTTCGTAGCTATGACCAGTCCGTCAGTAATTGTTGATTTGGATATGTAAAGGGTAAGGGTATTCTTCACGATCCTACTCACCTCAGAGTGCCGACACCACCGGCTTCTAGGAGGAATGCCGGTCCGTCCTGGAGACTCTTGCCAGCCCAGCGCATGGCGAAGGCCCGGAGGATGTGGCCGTGAGCAACGATAAGGACATCTCCCTTCTCGGCGTCCTTGTTGCCGATGACAGGGGAGTGCCATCTGTCGCGAATGTCCTTAATCAAACGGTCCAAGCGTTCCGTAACGTCCTGAGGGCTCCTTTTCAGAATGTATGATTAGCTGATATTCTATGGGTTTTTCTGAGTCGTACGCATTTGCGTAGAGGCAATTTTAGCAATATCTATGAGTTTGCTTCATCTTCTCATGAGATGATAACAGAGGTTAGAGCAGAGCATTAGGAAGCACTCACTCGCCACCGGGACAGCCGTCGCGCCAGATGTCCCAGTTCTCAGACAAGCCCTTCTCCTTCCGGATGCGACGTATCTCAGGCGTCGTGATGCCCTCGTAGTCGCCGTAGTCCCACTCGCGGATGTCCTCGGTGACCTCGACGGATGCATTACACTCAGGACCGCCGCCCTCAACTTGGCCGTGCTTCTTCCAGGGAAGCTCTTCGCTGAGGCCAAAGTTAAGCAACTCGAAGGTGCGCTGGGCACGCTTACGAGGGGAGACGTAGCTGGGAGACTTTTAGCAGTTGCAATGGGATAGGTTACATGCGGGCGTTGAGGCGGCCAGGTGTGCCGCGGCACACTTTAGACCGGACCAGGCAGTGTCAGGGAGAAGAAGTATGACGAAGAGTACGAACACATGAGATATCTTCCTCGGCACAATTAGGCGGTCATTTCCTACCAGAGCCCGGCCGGTGGCCCGGACACGTTTCTCGCCATTGGCCGTGAGAGGGATGTCGGTGGTGCCGGTGTGGCGGCCAATGAGGGACCATTCCGTCTCGCCGTGACGGATGACGAAGGCACGTGGGGTCGTCATTGCGGCGGTGCTTGTTCCTGTTTCTGCAGAGCCTCACAGTGATGTTTTTACTGCGCTATCGATGAGGCGTTGACAGCGGATGCAACGTCGGATGGGATGGAAGGAAGGAACGCGGGAGGCTCGGCTGAGGGGATTGGTGTGGAGGAAGTTTATGCGATCTCTACCACCCCTCTGTTGGCTGATGGAGGGACGCAAGGATACCGAATTAGTTTTTTTCGTTGGTCCGTTGTCGCAGAGATCTTTGACGTCGCGCATGAGAGGAATCACCAGGCAATTGTGTAGGAGCTATGCAGGAGGGAAAGGAAAAAGTTGAGATGACGCCTTTGAAACTTTTGGCTTTCCAGCCGTCCCGCCCTCCCGCTTTTGCGTCAATCTTCAGCCCAACTCCGCACAGAAGCCGCGGGAATCGTGGGAGAACGGGGGCAAATCAGTGCCTTGCCATAGAGGTATCCTGCGAGCGCCAACTCTGACTGATTGAGATCGATGGTCCTAGCCCATCATCCAATTGCCCGTCTTCCCACGTAAGGCATGTTTCTCTGATTGTCCCCGGGACTCAAGCTGACGATGAGACAAGCATTCTTGTCTCTCCCCGGCCTTGATCCCCTGCATCGTGTTCGCTCCGTTGGTTCGGAGAACGGCACAGCTTCGCAACGCATTTCGCGTGCACTTGCCGCGTGATGCGTCCCATCACCCATCACCGCCTGGCTCTGTAACAGACGTCTGGGTTCATGCGTTGGTGACCTGGGAAGGACAAGGGTACAGAAGAGGGCGGGTGCAGCCAAAGAGGAAGTGTTGATGCGTCCCATGAGATTGAAATGTTTCAGCAAGGGTTGCGACGGACCAGACCAGGGGGCCGCACACTTGAAATCCCCATGCAGGCCAGATCAGACAAGCGTTATGAGTGTGAAAACGGGAGGTTTCTCAAAAGGAGCGACGTAGGATAGTGTAGTCGTGTTTGTCTGAGAGGACGCGAGTAAAAGCATATTGGATGAGAGAGTGCGAGCGAGGGGTTAATGGGTAGCGCAGAAGGGTGGGGGGGCAGCAAAGATGCTCTCACGAAGTTTGTTTCACGCACCAGACAGTCGGCAATGGGATAAGCACTGCTGAAAAAATAAGACGGGGAAAAAAAAACGCACTTTGGTTTCGTTATCTCGGCCACTCGTTCGCCTTTATTAGATAATGCAGGTAGGCGAAAAAGGGAAACAGCCTTTGCAACCGGAAGCTTGAAATACGGCACAGATATATTTGCGCCAACTTTCTCTCGTGCTCTTACACAATTCTTGTCGAGGTCTTTGCCAAACATCAATCATGGCCGACGTCACACCAGACGCAGGTCGATTACTAAGAACACCGGGGCGTCTAGAACCACCACCAAGGCAGCAGCAGCAGCCACCACGAAGCGAAATTCTTGGTCTTCGGCGGGGCCCCGTCGTCAGTGTTCCCGCTTCCGGCCGCTGCTCCCACGGCGCCGCGTCTGCCGCCGTTCACGCTTTACACTGTTGCTCGACAGTAGTCCCTGAGGCGATCGCGCCAATCTCGCTGGAGCTCGAAGCTTGGCCCTCGGAACCGTCGTCCCCGTCCACCATAACCAACGACAGCGACTCGTCCGAGTGCGATTCGACGATCCCGACCCTGAGACGCAGGTTTTCTCATTCGCCGCTCGGCAGGCTGCGAGGACACACGCGAGCGAATTCTATCGATTCGACCACAACGGACTCTTCGGTTACTTCCTCGCTGTCGACGTCTTCGACACGGTCGCGCTGGAACATATTTGCCCCGGTGCTGGACGAGTTATCGGCTTCGAATCATCGTTCCAACTACGCCTGCGACAAGAGGAGTCGACAGGCCAGGGAACTTTGGAGGGAGTACTGGTGAGATTTGGGTACCGTCGAGAGACAGGTGGGAGAAGCGGTAAATCACGCTTCACCAAAATGAGTGGGTGGACAAAGTTCCGCGCCGGCCTCACCGCGGCTGGCTGCGCCGCAATCATCTTCACAGGCGCTACGTACGGTGCCGGGCTCAAGACGCAGCAGGAGTGGAAGGAGGTGAGCAGCGAGCAGCGAGACGCAGTATCCCATGCGTAGTTGAAGCTGACCTTTTGGCCTTGAAGGAACGGACAAAATTCCACGGATCTCCATATGACGAGCAGATCACTCTTCTCGAGGGCCAAAGAAGCCGGCTTCTATCAGAACGACGCAACTACGAAAGGAAAGCAGCAGCCCTGGAAGAGAGGATAAGTGAAAGGGGAGCGAAGAAGCCAGAAAGGTAAAAGAGTTCCGAGAGCAGCCCTGTTCGACGTCTCTGCTGTTTGACACGGGCTATCGGGAGAGAGAAACCCGAAGTCTTATCGCGCACAACATCAATGCCACCCAGGTCGTCGTCGAGTGACCAGATCCTTAGCGAAACGGCGCGCCGGAGAAGTTGCGAGCTTAAGTTGCAGCTTGGAACAAGAGCTGAGAGGTCTATCGCAGACATAGATGCACCCAGCAAGATATGATAATGTAGCCGAGGGACGGTCCGCCAACACTTTACGGCGATATACCAGTAAATGTACTTGAACGACCGTGCAGTCACCGTACAGCGAGTGAGTGTAGCGTAATGAATCTTGGCCATTACATTCATCAGACTGTCTATCTATGCCCTGATTCGTGTCCCTATGCCATTTGTTCGTTTTGCATGCCATCCATAACCTCGTTCCCGCCCGTAAACGCCAAGGCCGATGTGCTCCACACTTCTACCAGCTCTGCATCTACTCCGTCTTCTCCTCGACCGTAGGCAGAGGGATGGCTCTGTAGAGGAGAATCAGGGCAGAGTGGGACTCGCCACCACCAGCGAGAGCATCAATCTTATCCGGTGTGACTTCCGACACCTTGTCGTCGTTGAACCACCACCACTTGCCATCCTCCTCGCCCTCCTGGCCTGTCTTAGGGTCGATAGGCGCAGTCTTCTTCACATACGCTGTGTAGTGACCGCTGTCGGCGCTAGCACCCTGGTGAGTGACAACGCCACGTAGCTCATAGATTCCTGACTGGTTGGCGCCCTCGTCCTTGACAAGGTCCTGGTTGACCAGGGCGTACAACTCCTTCTTGGCAGCCAGCAAAGCGGCATCCTTCTCGGCTTCGACTTCGGCATCGGTCTTGTAAGTCTCCGCCATCTCGGTATCGCCATCGGAGGTGGTAGCAATAGGCTTGCCCTCTCTTTCAGCCTTCTTCTCGTTCGCTTTCGCCAAGGCTGTCTTCTCCTCCTTGGTCGGGGCTCCAGACGACCCTGCGACGTCACCACGGTCGTTGGGGTTGACCTTGCGCCTCTTGCGAGCACGCTCAATGTCCTCCTCATCCTTGCGAATCTCGCGCACCTTGTCACGAACGGGGATCAGAGCCTTTTTCAGCTCGTCGGTGCAGAACTCAACGACATCAAGCTCGTGCGGGAATGTGACCTTGCGCATGATCTTGGCCTTCTTCTGTACCTCACGCTTCCAAAAGAAGCGAACGAAGTGAACAGTGAGGTACTTGGGCAGCCGTGAGATCTGAGACTTCTTCGTATAAGTGGTGTCTCTATCCAACACAGACGACTTCTTCTCCAGCGTCTCCGTCAAGCCGGCCAGGAGACCATCTCGCAAGTGGTTGATGTTTTGGTCGATGTGGCAGTTGAGCTTGAGGAAGGGCTCATGGGACTGGATTGGCTCTTCACCAGCATCTCGGGCGGTCTGATCATCGACTTCGAGGCTAGACTGGAGCTCGCCAGCCATGTATCTATCGATGAAAGAGGTGCCCTCCGACTCGGAAAGCTTCTGCTTCAACTGGATAAGGATTTGGGACCAAGCCTCCTCGGCATCCTGCTGGGCATATCCGTTTCCGGACTTGGATTTCTCGGCGAACTGAGGGTAGACCATGCGCAGCGTACTGAGGAAGGTAAGCGGGGGGATGCTGCCTTGAGTCTCAGACATGTTCTTGTAGAGGTCCGTAAGCTGAGTAGCAAGGTCGGTGGATCCTAGACCGAAGCTGCTCCCACCGCCACCGCTGCTAGACTTGTGTGTGGTCAGAGCCGTTTGGAGTTCAGGAATCGATCGGAGGGTTTGAAGGGTCGAGTTAAGGTAGCAGGTGTTGCCCAGGTTCTGTAGACCGGCGGGGGTGGCTCCCTCTTGCTGGGCAGCTTCGGCCTCGGTCATATCCTCCACGAACTTGATCGCCTCTTTGGGCCGAGCGAGGTCTGCGTTCTCTCCGGACGGCTTGCCCATCATCATAAGCGTCGCGCCGGCCTTGAGGCCGAATTTGGCCATGTCATCATCATCCTTGACCTGCTTTCCCTTTACCAGAATCTTCTGTCGCTCAGGCTCGACACCGGTCAAGCTATAAAGCTGATACTTGAAAGTCTCGCCATTCGAGGAGGTGTCGACCTCGACTTGGTACTTCGTGCCTTGGTGGCTGACGGTTACTGAGGGGCGACAAGTTAGCAAGCATTGGAGGTTGCAATAGCTTGCTGATGGGCTCACCTGGTATTGACGACATCGTTGCAATGCTCGTACAGTCGTTGGAGTCAGAAAAGAGCGATGTACAGGTTGCTTCTAGGACGATTTCCTGCCGCGGAATGTGCAGACACAGGAGGAGTTTGATGGAGGCACCCAGAGGTTTGCGTCAGTACGGGTACCTGGAGTAGGTACCTTAGGTAGCCCACGGAATCTACCAGGCGGGGAAGCGGTGTACCTGCAGGGTCCGTTCCAGCTGCCGATTCGCTTATTGAGATATCCTGTTCCGCATTCGACCATCTTCCAACGTCTTCGGAGGGCAAAAGCTTTTGACATCCGTTACCAGATCATTCGATAACAGAATCTACTCTCTCACTGAATAACTTGGCGCTTGTTGGCTCACATTTAGCCGTAAAAAATAATCCTGCAGGGCGTGCGCTACATTGCATTACAAGCCTCTCAGGTAGATGCAACTAAAGAGCACAAGCGGGGGATCGCCCCTACGGGACCTTGAGGAGGTTCCTGGTTCCTTCGCGGTTCCGAGTCACGTGGAGAAGCTTCGGGATGACTCAGCAAGCTAAGGTACGGTGAAAGCAAGGCACCTTACGCATTGAGATGGAGCTCTACGGCGGTGCTACCCGCCCCACTACGAAACGTCAGGCTTCCGGCTGAGCCAACCTCACGAGCCCCGCGGTCAACATCCAACTCCAACTACTCGACATCACCAAGGTTGGACGCGGCCAGATTTTGCCACCATGGTAAGGACTCACAAGAAACTGGACGACGAGTCGAATTGCTGACAACATGGCGTAGTCTCAATCTTTGCGACCCTATCTCCAGGCCGTCCGGAGCAGTCTGACGGCCGCCCTGACGCTCTCCAACTTCGCTTCCCAAACCGCCGAACGTCACAACGTGCCCGAGATCGAGGCGCAGACTTCCCCCGAGGTCCTCCTTACCCCGCTTACGATCGCTCGTAACGAGAACGAACGCGTTCTTATTGAGCCGAGCATCAACTCCGTTCGGATATCCATCAAGATTAAGCAGGCCGACGAGATCGAGCATATCCTGGTCCACAAGTTCACGCGCTTCTTGACACAGAGAGCCGAGTCATTCTTTATTTTGAGAAGGAAGCCTATCAAGGTACACGACACCTGCGAGTGCCATTCGTTTGAGCTTTCGAGCAGCTCAATGCCACGTTGCACACCACCCCCTTTATCGGAGCATGCATGGCTGACACAGTTCTCAGGGATACGATATTTCCTTCTTGATTACGAACTTCCATACAGAGGAGATGTTGAAGCACAAGCTGGTCGATTTTATCATTCAGTTCATGGAGGAGGTTGATAAGGAGATTTCGGAGATGAAGCTCTTTGTGAGTGCCAGGAGGGAACTGTGGTTTCCTTAGAGTATAAGACACGCCACTGACGCAACTACAGTTGAATGCGAGAGCCAGATTCGTTGCCGAGTCCTTCCTCACTCCCGTAAGTTTGATCTATCCCATGAGTTTCCCGTTGATGCTTGACGTCATTGACCATTTATCCAGTTCGATTAAAATACTCCATCAGCAAGCGTAAGTCAAGTCGATATGTACAGGCAGGGACACCTTGCGAATGCTCCCAACAACGCAGCCACCATTATGGCCCCCATTGAAGTTGTTCCAGTAAGAATCATGAGTTAGAGTTATATGTTGGCTCGAGCGCAGCCGGAATGCCGGGATCCACATTGGGCCCGACTTTGATAGCGGTCCGCAAATCCGGGGCCGAGTGGGAACGACGATATGGACCTTATATTTATATAAAAGTCCATACATGATTATGACTTTTCAACTCTAACCTGTGCTCACATGCTACATGTGCTCGCCATTGTTCCATGCTTTTTTGTTGCGATTCATCAAGTTTGTGTGTTGTTGGATCCCGTCACGGGCAGTGTCCGTGAGGCTGGAAGACGCTCCGATCGCCCATGCTAAGATATCCAGCCGAGACATACCGATCAGCAAATTTCCGCGAAATCATCCACGGGATAACTAATTGACTTGGACTGACCTATCTAACCAAGAGCCTGTGGGGACGATGGTTGCGCCTCGAGATAATAGCTCGATTCCCGGACTCACCCAGCCCTCTCACTGTCCAGGAGTATGTATCCAGCAATAGTCCAAAAGTAACAGATGCTTGGTCTTAGGGCTCTTGCTGCCTAATTGGCCGATGAAATGACCAGATGCTTTAGGGGCCGCTTGATGTAAACTTTTGTAAGACCTTATAAGACGCCTAGACGGTTGGTATAACACGTCGTGGCTTCCCCCGTTGCTGGTTTTATCTGATTAGTATGAGCTGTGCTGTTCTACTGCAGAAAATCATGTCGAAATTTTGAGGAGGACAATGCTTGGATAGGTAGGTAGTGAACACGCGCTCCTTCCTCCACGCAATCCGTACATAAAGGTATGTCTTTAACATCTCCACAGCCCATGAAAGTCACAAATCCGCCCTCCAGATGGTCGCTGTTTCTCTAGTTGTTTTCCCCTCCATCCTTTTCCTATCATAAACTCACTTTTCATCATTCTCAAAAACCGTCCTAGGCTGCCACTGTCTACTTCCGACTGCCCCCCCCGTTTCCAGATCTCCTCACCCAGGTCAGGTGGCATCCACTGCTCTCTAGTGACGCCGTGGTTACAGTTTCTCTTTCGGCAGAGTCTGCCTTTCTTTCTCTAATCCTTCCACGTACTTTCCTTTTCAGGCCAAGAAGTCTGCTTGCGACGAAGGTACCCTCCCGCATCATCCGTTTTTCTGAAAAACACCTACCTGTCGACACCCTTATTTTCCTCCTTGGCCGCGTCGGTGAACGAATCCACTGCGGCTCTCGTTCTTCTCGGGGCATACTCTCACCTCAATCCCTCCCAAAGAAAAGAGAAAAAAAGCTACTTGTACTTGACTGGTAGGTGCATCATCTTTTTTTTCTGCATCACGTCCTACCTAACGTGGTCACTGGCAGGCGCCCTCTTCTCCTGCTCAATTTGTTTTGCTCCTTCTCGAAGTGGAAGGCAGACTGGTTCTTATTCTCCCACCACACCTACCCTCCTTCCACCTGTCTCTTTCACTCCCTCTCCCCCCACAATCTGCGCTTCCAGAACACCTCTTCCATCTTCACATCTCTCCCACCTATCGCCTCTCCTCTCAACGCCATAATTCGCTTGGCTTCCCTCTGACGTTAGAAAAGGGTCAACCAACCAATCAATCCTCCCTCGCCTCCTCCGTCCTTGTACGCGGCCTGTCACAACATCGTCACCCGCCCTCGTCTAATCTGTAAGATAACCCTCGTCTTGCTTATTTTTCCCCAGTCTTCCAGACATCTTCAACCAAGAGGGAGAAAAACCACAAAAACACACAAAACAGACTCAAACGAAGGCAACTGCCTGCTTGGCCCTTGCTGGCACGATTCACGAGCTTTCGTCTTGCACTTACTCAGCCAGCTCTCGCCTTTCCTCTCACTCAGTTCCTGCCTCCCCACCCACCTTCGGAGTCTTTATCCGTCCCTCGTCATTCTTCCGAATATGTCGCTAACCTTACTTGCTCAGAACATCTACTGTTCCCTCAATTGCTCAAGTGCATTATTCGTCATCCATCCTTTTGCCCACATTTGTCATCCTTATTATTACAAGGAAGCTTTATTGGTCATCTGTCAAAATGACTTATCCTAAGTATGCTGGCATGAATGGCAAGGGGGATCAGAAGAAAATGCGCAAGCAGCAACGTCAGATGGCTAGCCAGGGCTCCTTCAACGTTAGCGACTTGCCTCACACCGTCTCCGAGGAGGTTGAGTATGACGATGAGCCTGGTGGTGTTCGTCTCACTGGTGACCTCTTCTCCACCAACTCGGACCAGCAGGGCAAGGCTCCTTCTGAGCTAAACCCTACATCTTCTCCTTGGGTCCCGAAATCCAACGAGATCAAGAACGTATGTCCAATTCCCCTTTTGATTCATGTCTAGAAGGTGGGTCTCAACTCATTAATCTTCCAGGTCCACGGACACTGGGCTGCCCCCCAACAGAGTGCCGCGACCACCACAAGTGTCAATAGCGGTCCTCTGCTCACTGGAAGCGCCTCGATGGGCAGTTTGCCCTACCAAACTCCTGTTCGACTGAACAATGGCAGCGGAAGTCAGGATTCTCGGGGCTCTGCCAACACAATCTTTGACACGGGCGTTCCGAGCCCTGATGATGGCGGCACTCTAAAGCCATCCAACTCTGGCATGATGACCGAACCGCGCAACTTTGCTCCTCGGAGCACTGGCAACCTGGCTCACTTGGGAGTTCCTCCCAAGTTCGACTTGAATCGCATTGTCAATGATAATGTGACTTCTTCCATTGCTCGGGACTCCTTTACCGCACAAGCTCCTCAGGGCGGCCCAGTTCAGCCTCTGTTCGGCTCGCAAGTGAACACCACGCAGATGCTGATGACTGGTCGACTCCCCTCCGACCCTGCAACCGGCAAAACCATCAGCTTTGATGAGCTCCCCCACGATGGCCAATCCGCTATCGCCCATGTAGCCAGCATTCAGTCGTCCTCCATCGGCAACGGAGGACTAACCCAGGGTGTCCAGGGTTTTCCCATTCAGCAAGCCGCTGGCAACGCCGCTGGAGCTCTCGCCGTCCACCAAGAAGGTCTCCAGTGCTATTCCGGTCAGGGAGACGTGGTACCCTTCCAGGTTGGCTATCCCCCTCAAGCTGCCCCGCCTCAGGTCGCTGTTGCGCCTTACCTTGCCACGACTCCCGAGCACATCCGCTCTCAGCGCTCTCCGGAGCTCAACCGCTTGACAGCTACCACCACGGGTCTTCCTACAGTGGAGGCGGCCATGCACCACAACAATTTCCCCTTCGTCGAGCCCGCCAACCGCCCGGGTAACTTGACGGTCCGAGGTGTTGTTAAGATTGGCAACGTAAGCTCGCCACGACCCCTCGCTCTCCCCAGCGAAATCATGAAGCTGACCCTGTGCTTAGATCCCCTTTGTCACCAACCGATCTGAGATCATCGCAGTTCTCGGCCGCAACTCTCGCATCCTCAACGACACTGAGGAGCCTGTTCACATCATCATGGAGCGTGTCACCGGCAAGACCACCGATGCTTACGTTGAGTTCCAGACTTTGGAGGATGCCGCAAAGGCTGTAGAGAAGCATCAGCAGAACCTCGGCCGTGGCAGAGTCACCCGCATCGGCCAGCGTCCCGTCGAAATTGAGCTTTCGAGCCAGGCCGCTCTGATGAAGGACTTATTCCCTTCCGCTCGCGGTGTTTTCTGGAACGGAAACAATCCTCAAGTGCTTCCCAACAACGCTCGGGAGCCTTGGGAGAACTTCAAGGGCTTCGTCTCCAACGAGGAGATGACTATGCTTGTCAAACACGTTGAAGTTCCTCACCGCGTAAGTTCGCCTGATCAAGTTAATCAATGTGATACTAACATCATAAGTCACCCTTCTCCAAGGAGTGCCCTCAGCGCCCGTTTGAGTGTCTGATCAGCACTCTTACGAAATTCCCTTGGCACATGAAGGCCCACATCACTGTCCAGCAGCGCCACGCCACGCACAAGGCGACGTGCGATTTGATTCGCATCCTGATCAGCTGCATCCGCGACCATCGGGATGAGCTCAACCTCACCCAACGCCTCTTGAAGCGCGTGGTTGCTGCGGCGATGCGTTGCGATGGCTTCTCAGCCACTCAGAAGGATGACATTGCCTATTTGGTCAACATGGACGACATGGAGCAGCGCTCTTTTGGTCAGCCGCGCTTTGCCGAGAGCTGGCGCCACCTCTACGTTCTGGTTCCCAAGACTGGCGTTCCCCTGGACGTGATCGAGGTAAGTCCCTTCCGTGGGGTAGAGTTTTTAGTGAAACCGAAGGACGCCGAACTGACCAATTATTTCTAGTGGTACGTTGCCATCATCCGCGAGGAGACCAACCGCTTCCTCGAGTCGCAGCCGTTCCAGGAGAAGTGCGAGACCCGCGCCGTCGGCAACGCCACGGATCTCTACTTTGGCTACTTCTGGCGTGAGCTGAACCACCCCGTCGGCCCGGCCTTCGACAACTTGACTCTCTCGCAGCTTGCCATGCACGAGTATCAGACCATGGAGTCGATCATTCGTCGCGCGCTTACCCCTGCTGACGCCCCCATGCGTCGTGCTCTTCCTGCCGCCGCCGTATACTGAACGACCAACAAATTTTCGATTCTGATTTGGCTTCTCGAGTCTGTGGAGGCACACGACGTTGCGTTTTCGGCTCTGGCAGTGTTTTTATCGGGATTGAAATTGGGATCAGTATTCATGATTTCTGCGTTTGGACTCTCTCATACACATCTTGGGTCGGCTTTTACGCAGGGTTTTGCTTCCATCCGGGTTGATTTAGCTACAACTTTCTCTGACGAGCCGTAATAGGATTGGCAGCATCACAAGCGGGGGATATGAGCTTGACTTGGTTTGTCTCAGGCTGATGCTTCAGGGAACGATGGGTGTTTTCTGGGTTTCTTTCACGGACAGGATCGCTTCAGACGTGCATTTTTGAGCTAGTTTTCAAGTAGACTGAGAGGTTGGGAAGGCTGATCTCCATACCTGGTCGATAAGAAAGAAATCAGATAGTTTCGTAAATTTTCCCACTTCGCATTCTTTATTTGATATGATTATGTCACGTTAGATCGCGCAGACTCTCTTGGCGCCACGACGGTGCCGTTCGTAATTTGTTTTGGCTTAGCTGGACTCAGCTGAAGGTACCTTAGGTAAGGTACTACCTACCTAAGTGAGGTTGAAGTGGAGAGCGCGTTGGTTGCACGTCCAGAAGGTCAGACGCGGCGAGGGGTGACCGGGGTGAGAGTGATTCACTGCAGGTACGAGCGGCAATGCCCGGCAGGTGCGATTGGCGCCCTTACCCAACCGGGCGCTACGCCGGCCCGCCGCGATTTTTTTCTTGCGTTTGGCTGTAGGCGGGAAGAAAGACACGGGCTAACGGCGGGGCTCGTCTTCGGGCTCGGACCACTAAGAGTTCTTGGACGACAACGAACCGTCACAGAGAAGCGGAAGCCCCTGAAAGACGCCATGCGACGTGTGGCAGACGGATAGGAGACTGCAGGTTAGCGAGAAAGATTAAGTGAACGGATGGGTCCCGGCATGGCTAATAACGGGGGCGGGGCGGAAGGATTTTGACAAAGGGATGGATGTTAGCGTAAAGTACATAGCTATTCCTCTAAAATTCAGTCCTAATCAGTTATTAATATTAAGTTATACTTTATATAACACTAATATATAGAATATTTTAGAGCTAGAAGTATATATCTTTACTCTTAATAATTTAGTACTCTATTTTACTCTATTATTTAGTAATTTTAAGGTCTATTTCTTTAATACTTTAAAAAACTTAATATATTATTTATTATATAATTAATTAATCTTACTTATATTCTTAAGTATTAACTATATTATATTTTCTAAACTTTACTTTAATTTTACTAATTATTTAAAGTTATTTCTTTTTTAAGTACTTTTATTATTATATAACTTTAATTACTAAGAGATAAAACTATTTCTATTCTTTAAATAGAGTAGTATTAAGAAAGATATTATTAAATTAGTAATTATTTTAGTAATAACTAGATTAATATATTATAATAGAAATATTAATTAAATATATAAGTTATTAAGATATTTTAATAATATAGTTTTAAATTAATAAGAAATATTTATAAATTTATTATTATACTTAAATAAGGTACTCTAAAGCTTATTTTTATAACTTTAAATTACTTATTAAGATATATATATTAAAGTATATTTATTAAAGTATAGTATTTTATAGCTTATTTTAAGCTTCTAGTTTAAGGTTTATTTAAAATTATTATAATAGTTAGTAAATACTACTAAGTTTTTATTTATTATTTAGTATAGAAAAAAACCCGCTCTTTTTAGATATAAAGATTACTAAGATATTAAGGTTAGTTATTAAGATATCTCTCTGTAGCTCTTATGCTAAAGAATTAATATAGTCAGTTAATAGGGTTATATTAAAGATAAACTAACCAGGCAAATTGTTATAAATTTTATTTTATTTTATAGAGATAGCTGGTCGTGTCAAATTATATAGTATAGAGTGCAGAATAATAATATATTAAGTATATAGCTATCTATAAATCTCTATGCATAGATCTATATATTATTTATACCTAAAAGTGGCTAATATCTATATTATGCTATTATGCTATAGTTACTGCTGCTTTTATACACACTTAGCATATTACTATATATACTAAGGGGTTAATTTAACATCCCTTTAGTTTTAATATAATATAGCATAATATAGTGTAATTTAGTATAACTAGCTAAGTTTGCTAATTAACTCTAAAGTGCTTAAATTTAGTATATTTAAGATTATCTAAATATATCTATTTAATATAAAGTTATTTAATATTCTATATATCTATTATTAACTTTATAACTCTATTATTTACCTATTTTATAATCTCTTCTTTAGTATTATCTCTTAGTATTATCTATAGGTTATTATAAAGTATTTAGGCCCTTAGCCTTTAATTATAGTATTATAATATTATCTTTTATATATCTTAAGGCTTTATAGACTTTATCTATAAGGCTAGTAATAATATACTTATTTAAGTAGTGCTAACTTAATAATATTATTAATAAGAGGTATTATTATATAGAGAGAGTGTTACTCCTTTTATAGTTATTTATCTTATCTTAATTTAACTACTTTATTTTATAGAATTACTTATTTATAGTAAGAGGAATTACTACTCTCTATTACTCTTTATTGCTACTTATAGAGTATTTTAAGGAAGTATTATTATTAATAGTAAGGTCTTATTAATATAGCTTATAAGAGTATTATTAGCTTCTAAGAGGTTATAGCCTAATTATAAAAAAGTAAAGAAGACTTAGATCACTTATATAAGTAAAGTTTCTAGTAAACTATATACTTAAGAGCTTAAATATTAGTATAATGCTCTCTTTTTTATACTAGTATAATATAATAGTTAGTAATATATTTAGTAGGTTAATTTAACTAATATAGTAACTATAAAGTTATCTTTTTAGGTTAGGTATTAGGCTTACTTAAATCTAGGCTTAATATTACTATTAGTGTTTTATAACTTCTCTTTCTTTTAGGCCTCTATAATTATTTATAACTTATTAATAAGGCTTAGTTAAGTAATAAATCTTTTATAAAACTACTATAAGAGAGCTTTTATAAGTTTATTTACTACTAATTTAGCTAAAGAAGTGTGGATAACCTTAATATACCCTTCTATAACCTCTTATTATAGCTAGTAGTTATAGATATTAATATAGTAGAGTTTTATTTATAGCTAGAATATCTCCTTTATAATAAGGCCTATAGTTTATAGATTATTATACTAAATTATAACTTTTAGTATATTAATAACTATAAAATCTATAAACTTAGATAGTTTATTATTTAAGAGAGAGACTTATAGAGTAGTGATAAGTTAATTTATAAATAGTTTCTCTTTTACTATTTATAAAAGAGTAAGAAGCTCTATCTCTATAGTTAATATAGTAACTATATTTTATTTACTTACTCTTTATAATATTATCTCTTTAAAGAGCTTTATTATAAAGAATTAGAAACTTTTATAATTTAGGGTATTATTAATAAAACTAATATTTAATATAACTTTAAGGCTTTTAGCTAATTCCTTAAGGACTCTATATTTTAGGTAAAGTCTCTTTATTTATATAAGGTATTAAATAATATAATTAGTAATATATTAGTAATAAGGCTTAGAGTTTTAGTTAAAGTAAGTAAGTCTGCTAACTATAAATAAGATATTAAATCTTATTATTACTATATATTGCAATGCGGTTCACAGCACTCTCAGCCTTATAAGGCTGCAGTGGCTGTGCGCTGTGGCGCGCGATTACGTAATCGCGCACTATAGACTATTTCACTGCGCTTTCCGCGCACACTAATCCATAGCTAAGACAGTTGCTCCTTATAACTTGCCCTTACCCCTATCTATGGCTTGTGACACTATAGTATATAGTAGTGATTCTATTTTTTACTAGTATTTTATAATATTAGCCTTTATTACCTCTTTTTTATAAAGCAGAAGTTCTTTTTATCCTATTAGAGTTTTATAGTCTCTTATTAATTTACTATTTATAAGTTTTAATAGCTTCTTAAAGAAGAATAACTATAAGAGCTATAGTTTATAGTTATATTAATCTTAAATAACCTTAATTTCTAGAAACTACTAAATATTCTTTTCTCCTTTAAGATAGTATTATAGTTAAAGTTTACTAATTAGCTATCTTACCTTAATCTTTTTAGAAGAGAGATATATAAATATATAGTTATTAATATAGAAGAATAATAGAATCTTATTATTATATTAATAATAGTTTTTACTAGCTACTTACTTAAATCTACTTACTATAAAACCTATTTTTAGGTATTATTACTATAAAAGTAGTAAATAGTAAAGTTATAGAAAGCTTTAAGTAACTTTAAAATATATCTACTCTTTTAATATTCTAGTACTATCTCTATATAGACTTCTTTATTAAGATTAGTATAAATAAAGATATTAACTATATTATACTATATAAAGTTTATATTAAACTAGTTTATAACTATAATAAGGGTTCTAAAAGATATACTAACTAAAGTAGTAATATAGATATTTCTTAGATTATAAAGCTATTAATCTTCTTTAATAATAAGTCTTACTTTAACTTTAATAAGTTTTCTATACTTATTTAGCTTATAGATATATATTTAATAATAGCTAAGAACTTTATAACTTTATACTATTATACTAAGCACTTTAATCTATAAATTTAATAATTTATAACTATTTAGATATAATTTCTTAGCTTTTCTAAACTTATTTTCTAATAGATAACTAGCTAGTTAGCTATAAAATAAGAATAATAATAGTAAATCTCTTTAATAGGTTTCTTTTAGATACCTCTTTAACCTTTTCTTAGTAAAATTATTTAATACTATTAAACTAAGTAAGAAGCTTCTAGCTTTAAAGCTTAATATTTAGTTATACTTCTTACTAATACTAGGTTAGCTAAACTATAGATAGATATAGAGGTTATCTTACTATTTAATTAATTTACTTAGCTTTATATTAGTTAGAAATACTATTTTATAAAAGGTTCTTAAATTAATCCTAAATTTCTCAGATTTAGTAGTAATAACTCCTCTCCCCTTTACCTTAAGATTCTCTATTACTTAGAAGAATAATAAAGATAGAGATTAAAGTAGAGTAATAAGTTAAAACTAAGCTTAGAAATATTTAAACTTATCTTATAGCTAGGACTTAGTTAGTATATTAACCTTATTAATCTTTATTAAATTAGTTAGTAATAACTATTTAGCTTTTTTATTATTTTTAGTATTATCTAGATTTAGTATCTATTATAGTTTTATTAACTTAATAATATTATTATAGTAATTATATATAAGGGAATAAGAATTAGGTATATATACACAGACGTGTAATTAGTAAAAGGTTAGCTAGTAGGCAGCTACTACCTATATCTTAGAAAAAACTCTAAGTATAATAGACTTAGAATATTAAGTAATAGTCTAATATAGTAATAGATATCTATATTTAGTATTCTAGCTCTTTCTAGTTAAGGCCTATAGCTATACTCTTATAACTCTATTACTTCTATCTTAATTTAAGAGACTAGTACTAGTTAGAATATCTAAAATGTATAAGTAATAGTATACTAACTAATTAGTAGTAGAGGTACTATAAGAAGCTAGATATAATATATTAGAAGGAGATATAGTCTCTAATATAATTCTTTACTAAGTAGTTAGTAATATACTAAAACCTAGATATACTAAATCTAGAAGATAGTAAGGCTAAGGCCTATACTTTATACTTTTAGTTAGCCTCTTTTTTATAAAGAGAGCTAGAGTAATAAAAGGTTAAGATTAAGAGGCCTAGAGATATAGCTATAGAAGTAGAGTAGCTATAGGAGATTTATTAGTAATATAGTAGTAACCTACTATATAGTAAAAGCAGAAAGTAATATACTAAAAAAGAGTATATATTAAGGAGGCTACTCCTAGCTAAAACTAGCTAGAAAGCTCTATAATAGAGATCTAGCTATAAGGATATCTAGAGAGGTTAGAGCTTAATACCTTACTAACTTACTACTAGTAGCTTATAGAGTATAGCTCTAAATAAGTCTATATTTAGTTCTAGTATAAGACCTACTATACCTAGAGATATAGTATATCTTAAGTATAATAAGAAGGGCTACTATAAGTAGAAGTACCTAGAAGATAAAGTAAGCATAAATAAGATATTAGTAGCACTCTAACTCTATATTAATAAGGCTAGAGTTAATATAATTTAGATAACTAAGGAGGTTAAGAAACTTAACTTATTAGAAAATAAGTAGGCTAGAGGCTACTACTAGTAACCCTTATATCTATTCTAGAACTAGATACTCTTTCTAGAAAAGATACTATAAAGGGATAGGTAATTATTCTCTAAAATCTTATTAAAGAGGAGGTAGTTATTAATATAGACTTATATTTCTAAGTTAATATTATTAGCAGCTAACTTATTAAGTTACTATAGCTATAACCTATAATAATAAAGGCCTCTATTTTAGAAGAGTTTAATAGATCTACTATATCTAGCTAAAATATATACTAGCTAACCTTCTTCTTACTTAACTTAAAGGGATAGCTAAGGAAGATATAATAACTATTTACTAAGGCTTCCTAGCTAGAAGAAACTAGTAACCTCCTTCTATTTTAGCTTTCTATAAAAAAGGAGGGTATTATTATTAATACTAGGATAAATACCTAGAAGTATAAGTGCTTTAGTATCACTAAACTATTAGTATTTATATAAGAAATTATTAAGAATAGCTAGAAGGTGTTTATTATATATATTTTGGGAAATATTTTACTATATAAAATGCTCTTAGAAGTATTAGGTAAAAATAACTCTGCTAAAAAAGAGATTAAACTACTACTAGAGCTACTTAGTAAATAGGAGATATTTAATAAATAGGCAGTAAAGAAATATCTAATACTAGAGGGTATAGAGTATATAATTAACCTAGTTAAAGAGAAGAAACTCCCCTATAAGCTAATCTATCTATTAAATAAGCAGTAACTTAAAGAGCTTTAATAGTATATTACTAATAACTAAGTGATAGGCTAGATCTAACCCTTAACTAGTAAGGCAGATATACCTATTCTATTTATTCTAAAAAAGAATAGTACCTTATACCTCTATATAGATTATTAAGGCCTAAATAAGATAATAATAAAGAACTAATATCTACTCTCTCTTATTAGTAAGCTATTAAATAGGCTTTAGAGAGTAAAGTAGATCTTAAAGATTAACCTTTAGGATATATATTACTATATCTATATTAAGCTAGAAAACTACTAGAAGATAGTATTTAGGATAAAATATAGATATTTTAAGTATATAGTTATACTATTTAGCCTAATAAACGCTTTAGTAACCTTCTAGGTATATATTTACTAAGCACTTACTAAGCTATTAAATACTTATTATATAGTATATATAGATAATATTATAGTATACTCTAAGATAAGAGACTAGTATACTTAGAATCTTTGCTAAGTGCTCTATAAGCTTTACTAATAGACACTCTATACTAAGCTTAGTAAATATAGCTTCTACTAATAGAGAGTGGAATTTCTAGATTATATTATTATATCTAAGAGTGTTTTAATAGATAAGACCTATTGTAAGAACGGCTATAAAGGCTGCGGGAGAAGTAGAAAAGTTCCCAAAGTAGTACAGGTAGATTTCAGGTAATGAATAGTGTATAAGGGTAACTTTTCGGGTTTGTTATATAATATTCAGATAGAGAGAGAAATATAGATATGAAATAATATTTTTATTAATAAATTTATAGATATCTAAGGCCTAGAAAGGCGGGGGAAAAGGTAGGTATATATAGATAATTTGGTTCCTAAGGTCTTGCAGCTCTTTAGGCCTGAATTAAACCTTATTTCCCAAAAGGGTAATAATAATAAGGTTTGAGGTTTAAGGTTTAGCGCCTAATGCTAGCTTTAACCTTAATTTTAAGCTTAGTTTTAAGCTTAACTTTAGTTTAGCTTAACTTTATTCTGAAACTTCGTTATTTTAAATACTTTATTATTCCAAATACTATGATTACGTAATATTGGTAAAATGATATATATACCAAAAAACGCCATTTTTTACAAGGATTTCAAATATATTATTTGTTTTCTCATACCTCTTATATTCATAGAGTTATAGCACTCTAAAGGTATGGATATAATAATATATAAGTTTCTTTTATAGTAATAAGGAATAATATATTTCTTATATACCCCCTTAAGGTATATATATATATATATATATATATAATATCTTATAATAGGAAATATATTTCTAAGGAAAAAGTAAAAACCTTAGTAAAAAAGTAAAAAATAAAATAAAAGTTATATAAGGGAAAACTATATATAACTAATAGTGTAATTTTGCTACTAATTTATATATATCAGTTTTACTATTAGTAGGTAAAAAACCCTTAGATATAATATTTAGCCTAGTTTTAACTAGTTCTAGAATATTCTTATTAATAGGCTTAGTTAGAATATCTGCTATATTATCTTTAGATTTAATATAGAATAATTCTACTAAATTATTCTATATAGTATTTCTGCTAAAATGATACTTAATATTAATATGCTTAGCCTTTTTATGATATTCTGGATTTTTAGTTAGTTTTTAAGCTGCTTAATTATCTATAAGAATCTTAGACTTTTTAAGATTAAAATCTATAGAAGCTTCTTTAAGTATAAAGTTATAGCTATTATATAGATAAATAGCTTCTTTAACTGCTTCTAATAAAGCTATATATTTAGCTTTATAGCTACTTAAAGTAACTGTTTTTTGTTTTATAGTATTCCAGCTTATAATATTATATAAGCTAAAACAGAAGATATAGCTTAAAGTAGATTTTCTATCTTCTATATCTCCAGCCTAATTAGAGTCTAAAAATCCAATAATATTATAATTAATAATAAAATTGCAGTTATAATATAAACTAATATTTAGGAAAGTGTTTAAATATGCCTAAATATGGTCTAGTGCTATTATATAATCCTTAGAAGGATTAGATATATATCTAGCATAATTATTAACTAGATAAGTTAAATCAGGCCTAGTTTTTAAGGCTAAATATATTAAGGATCCTATTTCTTATTAATAGGAGTTAATATCCTCTTTTATAGCTTATTCCTTATTTAATACTAAATATTTAGTATTTATATAAGGTATAAGTATAAAATATAATTTTGTTTTATTATACTTATTTAATATTTTATAAGTATATTGCATTTAATATATATATAAGGCTTTATTTTTCCTATCTATTATAATCTTATTATTGAGAAACATAGTAGAAACCCCTAGCTTTTTAATCTTTATATACTTAGAAGTAGTATTATAGATATAATCTATAGTTTATTAATTTATAGCAATAGCTAATATATTATCTATATAATAAGCTATTATAGCTTTATAACTTCTAGTATTTAAGATAAATATAGCTTTATCATAAGGTGAAACTATAAAGCCTGTTTTTAATAATACTTCTTTTAAGTATTTATACTATAATTGAGGGCTTTGTTTTAAACTATATAGAGCCTTTTTTAACTTATAAACTAAATTAGTTTATTTATTATTATAGTTATAAGAGGCTTTTAGTTTATTAGTTTTATTATTATAAATAAATCCAGTAGGTATTCTAATATAGATATCTTTATCTATATTAGCGTGAATAAATACTAAAGTAATATTAAATTATTTAATAACCCAGTCTAAATTTATAGCTAGATTTAATAAAAATCTATAGCTTTTAGGCCTATAGATAGTACTAAAGGTTTTAAGGTAATCTATACCTATATATTAATTATAGCCTTATACTACCCAGCAGGCTTTATACCTTATAGGTATATTATCTAGATTATATTTTATTCTATAAACCTATCTCCCACCTAATATATAGGCGTTATGGTTTTTTATAGTATTTTTATTAATTATAGTCTAAGTATTTTGTTTATATAAATTAGATATCTCTTCTTCTATAGCCTAAATCCATTTAGATTTATTATCTAAATTTATAGCTTATTTATAGGTTAAAGGTTTTGATAAAGTATTAATACTTAATATATATGAGGATTTTTCCTTATTATTATTATAAGTGGATAAAATCTCTTTTATTTATGGGCAGTTATTTATTGTAAATAGTGCACTTTCTTCTTCTGCCTATAGATATTCTTTTAAATCCTTAGGTAATTTATAGGGGATTTATATAGTGAATTTGGACTTTATTATACTATTATTATTTTTAATAGTATTATTACTAGTTTTACTAGTATTATTACTATTATTTTTATCTTCTAGATTCAGACTTAGATTTTTATCCTAGTTATTAAAACCGCTTAGTTCATATGGATTATTATATATAGGAGTATTATCCTTATTATTTTGAGAAGATAAAAATATATTTTCATAGGTTATTATATCTCTAACCTATAAGGCTTTCTTTTTAGATATATTATATACCTTATAGCTATTAGATCTATAATTAACTAGTATAGCTTTTATAGCTCTATTATCTAGTTTCTTAAAATATGGATCTTT